>JBBYHM010000013.1:128220-156196 GCA_038381775.1 Adansonia rubrostipa
ATTATTAATATTATTATTGATTTAAATTTGAGTTTAAAATAATTTGAAGTCATTTAAATTTAATTGATTATTCGAATATAAAATATCAAAAATCGTAATGATTAAGTTTAAAATAATTTGAGTTTGAAATGATACGAAATTAAAATGATTCAAATCTGAAGCGCATTGAAACAAAAAATGGACCAAGCTCAAAAAATAAATAATAATTTAAATTCAAAATGATCTAAATCTAATTAAACTTAATGTTAAACAGAATTAGATCAAGCCTGAAATGATTCGACCCTCACATCAAAGTTATATGAACCTAAAGTGACCCAAAATTAAAATGGACTAAATTTATGAAATGATTTATACGAAAAAAAAAAAGAGTGCCAAACAAAAAATGAAAAAAATGACCCAAATGCATTGAAATTGAAAATGAACTGAGTTTGAAAAGTGGTCAATGATTTTGATTTGAAATGATCTTAGTTTGATTAAAATTAATATTGATTTAAATTAATTTAAATTAAAATAATTTAAATATAAAATGTTTGAAAATTGAAATGGACTCAATCCAAAATTGCACGACAGTAAAGCAGACTGAATCCAAAAAAAATCTGAAAAAAAAAAAAGAAAAAAAAGTATACAGTACCAAACGAAGAGAAATGAAAAAAGAAAAAAAAAAAGGGCAACATGGAGACCTCATTAGGCAGGGATGGATTGGATTGCACACACACAAATATATATATATATATATATGTATATATACATATATACATGAAAGGGATATATTTGACTTTGAGTTAAACGTATTTCAGAAGCTATAATGTGTCATTACCTTTTGTATGAGATACTTTTGCTGCCTGCCCGTCACCTATGCACGTCAGAATCATTGCCAATTTACAAGCCGTCAAATCACGCAGTTCCTTGATATATAATACAATTACGCGTTATGTAAGAAACTGCATTTTATTACCATATTGGCCGTGAATGAAATTTTGAAGTTGGAGGACATCCTGCAATACCGAACCTGACGCATTTAAGCTTAAACATCCTGCAATATCTATTATTCATGGTTTTCGTTTTTTAATCAGTTACAACAAGCAAGTTCGAATGCAGATTCCCACCTTTTGCAAAGAAAACCTTACCTTAAATCCTAGACAGTCGAGCACAAATCCGAATAAAACTTCTTCGATTATATGACCACTGCGTAATTAAGAGATCTTCCTATTCAGTTGTTTCAGTAAATACATAGAGTGGAAACCATAATCCATCTATAATCTCCCCAGAAGACAACATAATTGCAAAAGGAACAAGAATTCTTCAATTTTCCTTGGAGGATTTCAGACGTAGAAATTGAAAAGTATTTTGCTGAATATATATATATATATATGCAGGAAGATGAAATGCAAGATCAAACATTAGAATACAGTAACAACCAACTCGGACCTATAATAACTACATCTACATGCAAAATCATCAGCAAGGAGAACAGGTTAAAACCGAGGGCCGGTGCAGAGGGCTTCAGTTTATTAAAGTGGCTTGGGCTCCGTTTTCTAAGGCTTGGAACACTTTTCCCTTTGACTGAACCAAATTCCTTCGGCATATTCTGCCATTTTAGTTACAATCGTTTGGGCCTTTTGAATGGTCCCATCTTGTAGTACTGCCCCAAACAAAACCGTTAGATTAATTAATGAAATAAATATAGGAAAATTATCCAACACGATTTTTTGTTTTGGTTGGACAGAACTGAAAAATAAATTGACCAAATCTGACGATGCAATATGCAAACACCGAACGTCCTCCTCTTTAAGATTAAAAAAACATTTCATCTATAATTTTTTATTATAATATTATAATTATTTAATTATAATTTAAAATTATATAAAAATTTATCATTTATTATATGAATTTCACACAATTCTTTATAAATTATATATAGTTTTAAATATTAATTCATTAATTATAATAAGATTATTGTAATTTATAAATTTTTTTCGTTATGTTTTTTTTTTTTTTTTTTTTTGCTGTTAAATCAAATAACACCCTCGGGTCTCATCTTATTATATTCCCTTAATTATACTTAGCGGCATCATATCGCTAGTCTGTCACAACCATCTCAGAAGAAAATTAAAAAAAAAAAAGAAAAAAATCTCATCTTGTTTGATTTCGTCCATACAAACTTTTGAAAATACCCATCACCTCTATTGGTGAAAATGGAGACTTTGTTGGAATTCTGCTCACTCTTTTGCGGTTTCAATGGCAACTCCATTGGTGGCCACACCCTCAAATTTGTCGCTCTCTCTTCCTAACCACCATCTTTCCAAATCCTTTTCCTTTACTTTTCTCACTTTTAAGCCAAACCTCCACAGGAGTCCTAGAACTAGAAACCAAACAACTGTTGCTTCCAATAGAAACCCAAACTTATATAAGCATGAATATAATCATTCCACTGCTCCTGCTCCCCATAAATCATTTCTACCCATCAGAGTTCCTGGACCCTACTCCAGCTTCTCACAAATGGGTCCTCAAGAAACTAGTCCTAACAGAACAATTTTAGTTAAATCCTCTGCTTCAGAGAGTAGCAACATTTCCACCTCCACTATCTCTCAGAAAGTAAGTAAATTTTCTTTGTTTTTAATCAAAAAAGAAAACTTTATTAAATGTTTCTTGACATTTTTTTAAAAATTTCTATAGGTAATTGGTGTTTTGCACTTGGCTGTTTCGCTTGGGATAGTTCTGGCAATGGATAAATTCTTGAAGAAAGTTTTTGTGGCTGCTGCTATAAAGTTTCCCAGTGCATTATTTGGAATGTTTTGTATATTTTCTGTTTTGGTCATACTTGATACTACTATCCCTGCTGCCGCAACAAGCTTGATGAACTTTTTTGAGCCTGCCCTCATGTTCATTCAGAGGTGGCTTCCACTGTTTTATGTTCCGGCTTTGGTGGTCCTGCCACTTTCTGTTAGAGATATTCCTGCCTCTTCAGGCCTCAAGATATGCTTCATCGTAGGTATACTATAAGCTTTGATGAATTACAAATTTTGTTAAGGGTGATATTTTCTGAATTTTTGATTCTTTTTGGTTGACTAGTTTAATTTTACTTTGTTCGGATTGCATCAATTCATTTACCTGACTTTCTCAATAAGCATGGGCAATTACTGTTCTCTACTTCTCTTCCGAGCATCAGAGATACTGTGAACAAAAATGCCTTGAAAATCAAATGCCAATGTTGCGTCCAAATGTAAAATAGAAGTTTTATGACACCTAGAACCGTCCTTTTAAGGTTTTATTTATTTATTTTGAGTTGCTAGTCATGTGTTTTTACTGGAAAGTTGAATTTTAAGTTTGTACTTTTGTGATGAATAGAAGTGAATTGTGGTGGGCTAGCTGGAAACTTCCTCTGAACTTTTATGTAGAGAGGTTTGCCGAGTAGCTGGTGGAAGTTTTAACCTTTTCTGTAGTAAGTCTAGGATGTAGGTACATGCCTCTCTGTTTGATTTAAATGTCAGCGCTGTTTTAAACATTGTACTATTTACTCTGAAATGAATCACAAATTCACAGTAGAAAAGTGGCTGATATTTTCTGAGTTTATCCCGAACTCACTGTTATAAAGGTAGGTACTATGTAACCAACAATAATGCCTGGGTTTTATGTTCATTTGTCACAAATTATCTCAATTTTTAATTCATTTTTCTCATGTTTTATTTCAGTCTAATTACCAACTTGGATCTATATAAAAGATAAATAAACATAGAACCTTGTATAAATCATTTGCATCTTTATAGTTACATTTCTAGCCTTGTTTTAAAAATTCTGTTTCTTTTTCTGTTCATTTATCTTTTTTCTTTTCTCTGCTATTATCCCCAATTTTTTAAATGCATTGGTGTTGCTCTATTCTTGCCTTTCATACCCAGCTTCATAGCTTGCATAAAGTATATTATTTTTTTCCGAGTTGGAACATCATTTATTCATGCATGTCTACTGTTAAAGCTTTAATTCATGGTCTTGGCACTTGTTATTGAACTCGATCACAACATTTTGATCTTTAATATGGTTGCAATTAAGTTTTTTTAATTCTTCTGCAGCGGGAGGATGGTTAGCTTCACTTTGTGTTGCGGGTTTCACAGCTATTGCCGTTAGAAAAATTGTGAAGACAGAAATGACAGATGCTGAGCCTATGGCAAAACCTTCCCCATTTTCTCCTATAGAATTTTGGACTTGGGGTGGTATCTTTCTGGTATCATTTGTTAGTGCAATATTTTATCCTACAGCATTGGGGACAAGTGCACGAACATGCCTCCCCTTCCTACTTGCCTCCACTGTGTTAGGCTACATGCTTGGTTCTGGGTAAATTTCATTTCCTCTTTAGAGCAAATTCATACGGATAGAGTTTTTCCTGATAACAGCAATAACATATTTTTATACTTTCTTTCTATTCTACAATTTTGTCATTTAAATAATCGTATTTCTTTTTCAAATTCTTACCAATTTCCATTATTCTGATTTTCAGGTTGCCATCTGATGTGAAAAAAGTTTTTCATCCTATTATTTGCTGTGCACTTTCAGCTGATCTGGCAGCAGTGGCTTTTGGGTACTTTTCACGGTCGGGAGTTGATGCAGTCTTAGGTATTATTTAAAAGTAAATATTACTTATTCTTTAGTTAAAGGAAAACCAATATGGGCATTTCACATATGCATCCCGTCCTTGAATATGCAAGTCTTGACAAGTTTCCAGTATTAAGGTTTGTGCTTTTTGTGTATATGATTGTTAGTCTATGGAGATATGACAATGTTGGTCTTGGTTCCTGTAGGAGATTACCTCACAAAGGTGTCATCTAATCCTGGAGCCGGTGATATTCTCATGGGATTTTTGGGCTCTGTTATTCTTTCTTTCGCTTTCTCAATGTTCAAACAGAGAAAGGTAACTACCTGCCCTTCACATTCAGCACGAGACAGTTCATAATCTGCCTTTCACGTTTAATAAGCCAACAATAAGTTTTATCCCAAGGGTCAACTTTGCTGTTATAAAATATACATCCTAGTGGCAGATCTTTGCATCCAATTTTTACATCAGGTTTTGCCTTAAATCTATATTACTACGACTCTTTATATTCCTTGAAGTACCCATGTCCAACACATACTTGGACATAGGTATGATTACGATCCTCCAAATATATATAAAAATTTAGGAAAAAAGTTATACTTAGGTTAGATATATACCCATATTTGAAACTCGCTCTTGAGTACGAATAACATAGGCCCTAATTAATGAAATAATATAATGTGTACTAATACCTGTTGCTTTTGACTTTTACAGCTAGTTAAGAGACATGCAGCTGAGATTTTCTTATCTATCATTGTGTCAAGTTTGTTTTCTTTGTATTCAACTGCTCTTATTGGACGTCTTGTTGGATTAGAACCAAGTCTGACTGTTTCAATTCTACCAAGATGTATAACTGTGGCACTGGCTCTCAGTATTGTTTCCTTTTTTGAGGGTAAGATAACTTGCTATGAAGTCTGCACTCTGCAGAAGGTCTCATGCAACTACTTCTGATTCATTTATAACATAACTAAAAGCTTTGACTCAGAGCCCATAAATGGAGATAAATCTGGCTTCAGTGTTACCCGTATAGAATATTGGATTTATTTCAGAGGTTATGATGGCTTGTTTGTATTGCTTGTAGGTGCCAATTCATCTCTCACAGCTGCTGCAGTTGTAGTGACTGGTCTAATTGGTGCAAATTTTGTGCAAGCAACGCTTGACAAATTACGTTTTCGTGACCCTATTGCTCGAGGAATAGCGACTGCATCTAGGTATGTATTTGAACAGTCAATAAAACACCATTATTACCGTGCTTGATTATGCATCTTATCTCTTGTTGTTGATCTTTACTTGTTCTGTTCCAGTGCCCATGGATTGGGAACAGCTGCATTGTCAGCCAAGGAGCCTGAAGCCCTTCCATTTTGTGCCATTGCTTATGGTCTCACTGGTATATTTGGCTCATTGTTTTGCTCAGTTCCAGCAGTCAGGCAGAGCTTGCTCGCTATTGTTGGCTGACGCACTATCAGTTGTAACAATTCTATGCGCTTGCATGTCCGGTTACAACTCTGAATTTGTCCCACCATATTGTTTTATTGTACAGCCTAAAAGCCATCTTTAATTAGTACAACTCTAAAAAATGATGTTACAATGTTTGATCATATGATTATTCATGTGCTTGTAATATGGTTTTCGTCGTTTTAAATTTTAATGTCAATTAAAAGTGAAAACAAAAATGAAATCAAAAACAGAAATGAGCTAAGTTGAAGTAATAAGGATTAGCAAATATTTTATTATAAACCTTAAATGATAGGAGTAGTATGTTTTCCATTTAGAAATAGTTTGGAATCTCATATAACTTGGATTCATTTCTTTCCTTTTTCGTCCAAATTTTTTTTCGAAATTATAAAATATAAATTTGTGAGAAATAAATGTTTTCCATTTTTATTTCTGTCTGATAGCGGGAGCATCCTGTAGTTCCTTGTTCCGATGGTAACATGTAAGAGTCCTTCGAGATAAACAGAACTCTTACTAGCTTTGCAATTGCAGCTAGCTCTGAAACCTCGCGTACCTAAATTCTGGGAATTCATGTTCTCCGAGAAAAACTGCCGTGTCCAGTTCCTGATTTCCAGTAATACACCGAAAGAATAATGCAAAAAGCAAAAAGCAAAAAGCAAAGTAGTGCGGAGGCGGGAATATAATCCAAGCAAATAACATGTATGGTTATTTTTACAGTATCTGGGTTTCAAATGCAAAGTTGCATTCCCTTCTAAGTTTTGCCAAAGAAAGAGAAAACTATATTTACAAATCCGACTTGCCAGACCATTCCTACAAAATAGCAGTAAACTGCATTCAACCTAGAAAGCAAAGGAGTAATATATATTTGAAACTACTAAAGAGATATCTAGGTTGATTTTCATGACGATTCCTCTGCACTATAAATTTTCATATTCTTCTATATATTGATGAATTTGGGTGCTCTCCAGTAGAAGTCCTGCTGTCCAGAATGAAAGCTGCAAAATTTTTCTCCCTCTTTGTTCAACCTTCTTGGTAAATTTAAGAATTTTGATCAAAGGTGCTCGGTTGAAAGCGTTTCCATAAAGCAAGTCTAAAGGATTAAATGCCTTATCCATTTCCAGGTTCAAAATTAGCAGAAGATTTAGGAAGCTTCACTTTGCACATCTGACATCAGCTTGCAGAAGATTATTATTCTGCTTTAATTTCTATCTGGTTTTGGCCAGAATAAAATTGTAACTATAACATCAATAACGTAGTGTAGGTTTTTCTGTTCCAGCCATAATCCTCACAAAGCATCAAGGAAAACGTCATATTTATGGCCATGCTCCGTAGCCGGTCCTCTTATTCAAGAAAAGAAAAATCATAAGCATCATAAATGTTTACAAACAACAGGGGACAAAGAAGAGGATAGATGACGCCAATAGTTTCGTCTTGTATGAAATTCTTAACTTGACTTTGATGTCTGATTTTGTTTCTCTAAATTACAGATCTCCACAGAATTACAGCAGAAAATAAATACATAGGAGCATACTCATTCTTATGAGAGCAACAGCCTAACACTCAAATGAAACTTGGAGGTGGAAAGTCGAAAACTGAAAAGAGGATAATTTGTTATGAATCCAAGCCTGGTCCAACATATAAGCAAAACTCTTATACTCTTAGGCTTTTGTTGCTTCTAGTGGAGCTGCAGTTTTGCTTGCGGTAATTTGCTCATAAAGGTCTCTTATCTTCAATCCGACAATGGTTTGGAAGAGGCCGGTTCCGTTGTTACTTCCAGGGAAATCAGCATGCTTCAACATTTGCTGGGTAACTTCTCCATAGAACTTGGTAGAGATGTTGCTCAAATGGCTTTCAACGTAAATAAGTTCATCTAATCTATCAAATTGCCCATCCATCTCCAGAATAGAAACCTAAAGAGAAGAAACAGAAAAAGAAACATTGGCATCAAAGAGTTTTCATGAAGTTTAGAACTTGAGTTCATAAAAGATAAATCGAAAACCTTATTGAATGCTGTTGAGAATAGCTAGCTAGCTAGAATATGGAGAAGAAATGTAAAGAAATACCTCGTGGCCGAAGTAAGTGTCAGGGCCATAGAAGAATTTGATGCCAGGGTAAGAGCAAGTGAGCTTCCTTCCACACGGTATCCATGAGATTGTGGAGCCTTCATCAAAGAGGTAAACAGGACTGAAATGCTTCACCCCTTCTTTCATTATCAACCTAACTCTCAAAACCTTCCCCTCATTGTCGTCTGGAATGAGCTGAGTTGGCAGCACTTCAATTACTGCATCAGCATATTGCTTTTGAGGATCTGCACCCACCAAACAACAATAATGATTAGTTGTCTAACTTTCGTATACGAATAAAACATCTACAAACCACAAGATTTGACTAGGTTGGCTAGCATTGTTGGTCTGACTTTGCTGGATTTATTTATACAGATGGGATTTCTTGTAAATAAAATAAAATATAAGTAGTGGAAATTGTATAGCGGTTTTTTTTTTTTTTTTACCGATATAGGCATCGAAATCCGGCTTCCTCGCTTCAATACTGGCTTTAATGCTTTCAAGGCTGTGTCCTCTCTCAGCCATGTCCCTCTGCAATGTTTTTAACAAAGTAACATGACGCTAATCAACAAAATCCAGGCATTGAATTTGCAGAACGTTTTGACATTAGAATACAAAGTTTGTCACCTGAATTTTCCATGCAAATTTGACCTCATTGCTGATGTCCAAATAGATACTGAAGTCCAAGAGATCCCTCACACGCTCATCAAACCTATATATCAGGACAAAGCACTCATTAAGTGGGTGTAATTCGCATCAATAATTGCAGTAAAGTATAAGACAAATTCAATACGTAGCGTTTTCTTCTTCAAATAATTCTGTTTTCATTTTTCTTTTCTCATCTTGAGTCGGGAATTCTTGTTGGATACGGTTATTGCCACCAGTAAGAGACGTGGAAATTCAATAAAAATACGTATAAAGGCCAGAAACTTTTGCTGACAAGTTAAAACCAACACAACAATGGGCCAAGGCCCAACAGGCTTGGAGCAAGACTTTCCTAAACGTAAAACTTACCAGCGAATCGATTTTAAATCAAAGAATGCACGGGGGCTTTACTGATTAATCTAATTTCTATAGAATGGTCAAAATTGAATTAACTTGACATTATTGGGGTTTGGAAACAGAGAAACAGGAGAATTACTTATTTCCCAGATAATAACAAAATCAGTTTTATGGAATCTTTTCTTTTTCTTTTTCTTTTTTTATCAAAAACAGCCCAAAACTTGCAGGAAGGATAGTTCCAAAGTTTCATAACTAAACAGATGCATGGCTGGCTAAGAAATGGAAAAAATTAATGAATGGTTCCAGTTTCTGGTTTTTGGCTTACATGGGATGCAGTCCTTCGATGACAAGGATCTTTGGAGGCTTTATTAGCTCAGGTGGATCCAAGAGACCGGTAACATGGTTGTAAATAGGCTTCTCGACAGCAATACCACTCTTGAGAGCCTTAACTTGCTCATACATGAGGTCAAAGTTGTTGGCTCTTGGGTCAAGTGCTGTCACTCCCTTCTCTTTCCTTCCAGTTCTGTCAAGTGAATGATAATCATCTAAGCATATGACAGTGGTCATATCGCTAATAAGTGTGTTTGAATCAGGGTTGCCTCCTTTTGGTGGCTCTGCTGCACCACCAAACACACTTGTTAGTCTCCTCATGAAGGTACTCTTCCCACATCCCGAGTCAGCAGCAAGACCAATCACGACTGTTTGTGAATCACCAGTTGAGCAGGTTATGACACATGGGCTGCTGTTGCTACCTCTCTTGTTGCTTCTCTTGCCAGTGCTGTAGAAAACTACCTGCTTTTGGTGAAAACCTAAGTGGATTTTTGTTGGTGTGGAGAATGAACATGTTGAATTGAGAGATTGGGTGGTGTATACTGTGCACACTGCCATTGCTTAGCTCTCTCTTGATCTGTCTTCTCGAAAAGGGTATTTAGAGAGCTTTAAAGACAAGAAGAGATTTGTAAAATGGGATGCCCTGGCAAATTGTTTAGATGGTCATGATACACCACGAAAAAAAGGAGCTTGGATTCTTGTCCTCTGATTTCCAAGGAAAATTTTGGAACACAAATAAGAAGAGGAAATGGTTTTAAGAAAACAGTACCGTTGTGGTGATGGAAGCTGAGGTGTCTTTTGTTATTTCTGAGACTGCCCCTAGTTTTGGACAAGTTTTGGAGGTGATATTAAGGTGTTGATGAAAAGGACTTGAATGAGATTGATCAATTGGTAATGGACAAAAGATTCATTTCAAAATTCATTTGCTTAGAAAAGTGAAGAACATAGATAGATTAGAGCATGGGATGGGATGGAAGAAGCTTGGTGGTTATTTGTTGTAGTTTGGATATTTGTGATGCCAGGTGTCATGAATGGAGTGGCTGGTTAAAGATGAGGGGTTTGGGGGTGAGGAGTGGTGAGGTGATATGGAGCCTGTGCCGTGCATTTATGCTATTCAGTCTTTGGACTTTTCCTTCGTGAAGTGTGGGAGAGTTAGTGTACCATGAATCTCACAGTAAAGTTTAAAAGGGTCATTTCATTTTTCACATCCACAAAGAAATAAATGGGCAGGCAACAAATTAAAGATGGAAGAATAAGAGCCTACGGTTTGCAAAAGCTTTTGTCGCGCTGTGGGTCTTTGCAGCTGCATGTTTTTTGCAAAAAATAGAATATAGAGCTGCTTTGCTTTGCCAACCTTATTTCAAAAATCAAGAAAACGGGAGGATGGTTACAGGCCTTAGGAGTCGGGGGCACAAGGTGCCGCGCTCTTGTATTACAAAAGTTTGGTTGCAAAGCAATGGCTCTTTTCTAAGCCCTCAAGTAAGGTGCATGAAGCTCGTTGGATCCGTTAGAACCATTCCTAACTCAAATCTAGTTTAATAAAATGAAAAATGGGTAACATTTCTTTTACAAGGTATAAAACTTCTTTCAATATGTCATGTTTTATGATAATTATAGAAATAAATCTAACATTTAGATAAAAACAAATGTAATAAGCAAAAAGTTTATGGTTGAGTACCAAACAATAGATCCTAAAACATGGAAGATCTTTCGGGGTTTGAAATCTCGCGTCATCGCTGGATTGAATGACAAATTGGGCCAAAGGATCTCACTAATATAATTACTGGCTTCTTCAGAGACATAAGACACAAAAGCCCACTTTAGTTAAGCCTCCTTGGGGGCTTGAAATTGAGTCACCACTTCTTTAATCGTCCACGACTTGGTGAACGGTGAAAAAGGAGCACCACTTGTTACTATGTTTCGTGAGAGTTTGATTGACACTAGTCTAGTTCGTAGGAACAGCAGGTTCAACTGCTGCCGCCTGTGAGTTACTTAATAGAGCATTGCTTTTTAATATGCACAATTTATTTTGAGCATCATGTTTCAGGACATGACATGACACTTGAAAGTATGAAGCAAGAATTGGAACTTAATTGCGATGATTAAAAAAAATTTAGGAATCAATTGACGACCTCTCTCAAACCAGTGAAAACTGCAATTTGCTAGAATCTACTCAGCAATGAATACAAACCAACCCACTGCATCAAAACATACGACAATCATAAAATGATAAGAACACAATAAGGTATCAATCATATAAATATATATATATATATACTAAACTGCCCATAGATGTGGCATGGCATCACCAAACATCCAAATACGGCCACAGCCTCACTTTATAACTCTTACTTGTGCCCCCTAAAGTACAAGTAAATTTTCTGCACATACCAACACAGAAAAAGGTTAAACTCAGTCAAATGAAATTACATATATTAAGGCAAAGCAGTATAACGTGCAACAAAAATCAATAAGAGTGCCTACAGCTACAAAATCAAACATATAAATAAATGATTTTATGAGACTGTTTCGATTAACTCCAACATATAGACCACCTCCATTTTCACAGATTCCCAAAACCTTTAAATGCAACTATGTGGATTCATGTGCAACATTATCAATTGAGAAATTATATGTATTATCAGATGTAAGGTGAAAAAAATGAAGGGCACACCAAAACATTTCTTACCAAGAGATGAATCAGATGGTATAGCCACATTTATTTCTTCAATTAAAAAAAAAATCAATCAATTAAAACTGTTATGAATCAAGAGATAAGCTGTCTCTAACCTGAAGAACCCACAGGCTCAACAATGACTCCAAGCAAAACAGCCCAAAACCAACAAAGAAGAAAATCTGTAAAAGCAAATATAAATTAGTTAAGCCCAAACATTCAACAACATAATGTTGAAAAAAAAAATAAAAAAGTTAAGACTCTATCTGCAGCAAAAGCATCCATCTATGATCTATAGCTTATTATTCTCCGTTGAATTACGTTTTTCAGACAACAGTACCAAACCATTAAATTATACTTGTCCATTAAAAAATTACAAAAAAATTAAAAAGAAAAAAAAACAATCCTTGAATTCCTACAACTTGCCACTAATAAGAGAGATAATTCTAACATGCAAAAGCAAACCAACTTACCCCTGCCACCATATGATCGGATATAACATCAACTGCCGCCAGGATACCACTGCAAGTAGAGGCAGCAGAAAAATATAGTAAAGCACATAGTTAAAATGTCGTTCACTAGAGGCATCAAAAGATACAATCATAAGAACATTCCAACATGTAACAAGCGGCATTTTGATGAGGCAAAACAGAACAAAAAGGTTAGAATGTCCCAGTCATTAGCAATGTCTATAACAGCAGCTAAATAGGCTTGGATCATCTGTACAGTCATCACAATTAAAACATACACAAAATTGCCCGGAAAATCAACAAATTTCCCAACTCAAGGTCCTTCTGACTTCAGGCACAAATTAGGGAATAGGGCATGAAGAACTTACGTTAATGACTTCCCATGAAAGACGATAGGAGGAGCTATTGCAGCAAAAATGCAAAACCCAAGGTGGAGCTACACTAAGCAAATAGACAGGTTAAATAAAAATCAACCCAAAAAATAATAAATGCCTCCAATTCCAACTAAACTCACCAAGTAGAACATGAAAAACCAACCAAAATTCAAGGCACTATCCGTCCTGCAAGGTGAAACCCAGCACAAAAACCATGAGCACATCAAAATTTTCTATTTTCATGATACGAATAGAATATTTATACCAATTGCTAAATATTTACCTCATTGCTCGGTAAAGCGGTCTGTACCACAACACATATGAAAGAGGGCATCCGAGCAACATGTAGATTACAGCAAGGAAAAAAATTTTAACACCTACAATGTATGAACCAAGTTAGACTATAAATACTATTGTATGCCTAGATTAAATTCCAAAACAAATGCAAAATGTCAAAGAATCAGAAAATACTTACCACCGCCTTGAATCCAACAGACAATCACTGCAATAACATTAAAAACAAGACAAAGAACTATGCCTAAAACAAGAAAGATCAAAGCATGTTAGTAATACTAAACAAAGAGGAAGTGGTCAAGGTGTATATTTTTCCATAATTGCCATAATTAATACCATACTATAACTGTTAAACAAAGATTCAAGGACACTCACAACATGAGATTTTCAAGGTTCAAACAATAAAAAGATCAAAAAATACTTTGAATCTATAACACGATAATGACATCTACACAAGCTCCATAAGACTGCCCAGAACCATTCACATGCATATATGTACAAACTAATATTATTATTAAGTACTTGAGAATTAAACCGGAAAAAGAACTAAAAGAGAATAGGATTCTTTTAGATTCATTAAAGGGACATAAACAGATATAACAATAAAACTCAGTGCAAAAATTTGTACCCATAAAATCTAAAAGATAATCTTTTGTATAAACACTTTAGAAAATTAACATTAGAAAAGTAACAATGAACAAAGCAGAAAGATTAGCGTCCATACCAAGCCAACTTGCAAATGCAAGATATTGCAGCCTCTGAGCATGAACCGGTATCTCATTAGCTATATCATGATGTATAATTGGGAAAATCGGTGGCCAATTTTTATCATCTGTAGAAACACCAACTGATATACCATAACAAAAAGAGTGAATATTTAGTACTTTATACAATTGAAAAGAAAGTAAAGGCAAATGGTTGCTTGTACTCCAGTTCTCTTACCTTGGGAAACAGCATCTTCCCTTCGCTTTATATCCTGAAAAAATTTTTAAAAAAAGATGGAAACCAAAAAGGAAATAAAAGTTTAATAGAAACTCAAAGCTCAAGTTGAGGTCAAAGGCTCAAAGCACGAGAACAATTAAACTTTGCATGAAAAAGGAGGCATTACAGTATATAATCAAGTGAACAAGTCTTTATTTAAGGAAAACAGAAAACAAGTGATTCACACTTTGAAACAAACACCGAGTTAAAAAATAACCTTTTCCCTTCTTTTAAGATCAGCTTCCCAAGCTGCAAGCTCCTTTTCTTTTTTCTTGGAATCCTGTAATTTACAATATTAATGCAACTAAGTAATCAGTCATCCCTTGGGTATTCAAGCTATAGAAAGGTAAAGGAAACAGAAACTTCATTACAGTCATTGTATCCAGGGGTATATCCACTGTAGCGTCATGTTTCTGCCCGAAACCCAGAGGTTCGGATGCCAGTGGTCGAGCAGGAGCAACAGCACCACCATTCTGCAATGACACGCAATAAGTAACACTATATAGCAGTTGCATATATTTAAATTTAATGCACACCTAAACAACAAAACATGACGAAGAAATACGACAGCAACATCTGTACCAGAGATATGAATCATGCCAAATAAGCAATTATTGTCAGAACAACAGCACTTAACATGGCATAAACTATTAAACATGACTAGCGTGTATCAACGTTATTACATACATGCTCACACAGTTAGCAACGAAGACCCATCTTAGGCTCATATTCAGCTTATAATAAACATCTATGGTCCATAGATTTTCAAATTACAGTAGCATTTTTGAAACTACAGACAATAAAAATGAGAAAGAACATTGTTCATTTATATTACATTTTAAGGTTCAAAAGTAACAGCCAATCAACAAAAATTATACACTGAACTTCTCAGTCGCCAAATCATATAGTTTTTTCATTAATTGCAACAAAGGAAAAAAAAAAGGAAATGCAAAAATTAAAAGCCATTTCATCCCCCAAATTTTAGCAAGCAGAGATTTTTCAGATCCAGTATTCCCGAACCCTAATCCCCGAACTACCCCTGAGAATTGAAGAAACCCACTACCGCACACGTAAGCAGAACAAGAACCCAGATCTGAAATGGGAAAAAAAGATAAATTAAGAAAGGAAAAAAGAAATTCAATACCGAAAATGGATTGACCTCTTCTTCATCGAAAGGGTTCGGATCGTGGTGGCGATTCATTATCTCTCTGTTTCAGATCCAAAATTTTCTCCAAAATTAGGCCAATTTTTTGTTGAGTGAGTTTGCGGTGATAAAGAAACACTACTTTACTCTCTTGTAAATTAGCTTAGCTTGGCTTGGCTTGGCTTGCGAGTGACGCGGGATATTTGAAATTCGAGATTTACCCTTTATGTTTTGAAATATTTACGAGTTTGGGCTTGCTTGTACGGTTGTGGCGGTACCATTGTAAATCTGTAATTGCACTGTAAAAATGGTAAATCAGTGGTTGTCACGTAAGAAGTGAAGAGGCGTAATAATCACGTGTTTTTAACTTTCACAAGCGTCGGTGGCTACCCTTCCCATTTTTTATTTCAACTATAAGGAAATCTTTTAATATTTGCGTTATCTATATTCGATAAATTAATTATGAATAAGCAACGTCGTTTTCACTCGGTACAACTTTAGTTTTTTTTTTTTTTCCTCTGGGAAACTCGTATAATTAGAAGAATTTCCCTTGAGCTAAAGGAGTGACATTTTATTTGAATTGCTTTTAGCCTTTCGAAAATTTTTTTCTCATTATTATTTCATAATAAATTGTGAATTTATTTTTAAAGAAACGCTTGTTAATATATCTATTTTTGAGTCATATTATTCAGTTAAATCCAAAAAATTATTTAATATCTGAAATTTTTTAAATAAAAATATTAGCTTTAAAAAAATAATTCAGCAACAAATAAAATTCATTTCAAAAAATAAATCAGACTTTGGCTCAAACACTTAAAACTTGCACCTAATTTTATCTATTCATTTTTAATTATATGATATATTATATAATTAATATCATACAAAAATAAAAATAAAAAATATGTTAAACTATCATTGTTTAAATTTAATAAAATATAAGATTACTAAATGTTTTTAAAAAATTAAGGGCGTGCATTTAACACTTTGTCTTGTTGTGTGGTGCGTCGAAAATAAATTTGAAAAAGATCAAACATTGGTCGGTAGAGTTGGAAAGCACGAGAAAAGAAAAGGAAGACATTTACGACTTAATCATTTATACGTTCAAATAAGAAAAGATATCCATTATTAGAAATATCCACACCTGAATTACATCTTTCATTTTTTACTCCTTTTGTTGTTTCGATTTAGAATTTAGAATAGCTTGTTTTTATATGCAGAGGTGAAAGAATAACCACTTTCCTATTTTATTTATTTCTTTGCACTTCTATTTCTATAAAAGTCCACACGAAAATTGTTTTTATTTTCACTGTTTCATTTTCCTCTCCATCATTCTATTTTTTCAATCTATCAATGTTTCTCGGCTTTCATGCAATATTTTATGAAATTATATTTGATGAATAATAATTGATAAATTTATATATTATCAACAAATCATATTATGTTATATTATTAAAAATAAATTATTAGCTTTAATTTTAAAATTTTTTAGTGAAATGCCATATTCTATTTCACCGAGATTGAGAGGATATAAATACGTAATATATGTGTTGATGTTCTCTTTGCTGGTACCAGAGGTTGGGCAAGATCCTGCAACAAAGAAGAGTCAGAAGGGTGCCGGAGTTAGTACTCCGGGGACCCTCTCCAATGGTTAAGTTATTATACGGGTGTTGGGAGATACAGCAATGGAAATTGAGAAAAAAAAATGGAGAGAGTTTACCTTTGGGTTTGCTTACCCTTTTATAAGTGTTGTCTGGAGACATAGTGTCAGATGGTTTAGTGTTGATATGACTATCGCCGAGCTAGATGTCGGGCTACGGTGCCTAGTGGTTGGTTTGACCAGTCGGCCGCCGGTCAGGATGTCAATCAGCATTTATTGTTGTTGTTGGTGGGTCAAATCATCGTCAGGGGGACTTGACGATCGACATTTAAAATTATGACTGTCGGGTGAGACTTGACAGTCGGCATACATAAGCAGTACCGTTTTGGTCGTCGCCATATGCGGGTCATAACAATATGCATTGTTAGTAAATTAAATATAAACTAATATTTATTAAATGTTTTAAATAAAATTTTAATATAAAAGAGAAAAAATAAGAATGATTATTTATTTTTAAAAAAATATTTAAGATTCAATCCAATCACTTCTAATAATATTTATTTTAAATGATATTTAACGGTTTGAATTAAAATTTTAACATTTGAAATAACTTTTTTTAGTCTTTAAATCATAAACTGCTACAAAACTTTAAAACAAAACCTAATAGGTTGGTAAAAGATCCCAAAAAAAATTACAAGTATCAATATTTTATGTAAGGGATACTTTTAACTAAATCTGTAATGAAAATTTAAAGCTATTCCCATCAATGGCAAAATATTTGATGGAAAGGAGAAGGTGGTTGTGAGTGGACAGAACGCTGAAGAAGCTAAATATGCGCCATTGAAATTATTTGCTAACTCTAAGTTACCAGAAAATGTTTTGGATTGCTGCAAAATGATTTTCGTAGCCAATCTCCTATTCAGGCTCACGCCTGGCCCTTTTTATTCGACGGTCGTGATTTTCTTGGAACTGCAAAAACTGGGTCAGGTACTTCCAGTTTTTTTACTTGATAGTTTGTAACTTTTCACATGATTTAAGTTAGTTTTCTGGTATTTTTTTTGGGGGGGGGGGAGAATTGTCACGCTGAATCTAAGTTTATTTCTTTTATTGTGTGATATCGGGTTTTGTGATCGGGCAAGACTTTGGCACTTGGGGTACCGGCAATGATGCATGTATTGAGCAAGCGAAATTGTAAATCCTCCAAAGGGGAAGAATCCTCTTTGCCTGTACTTTCCCCTACAAGAGAGTTGGCTGAACAAGTATGTATCCGTTCTACTTGGTGTTGCATTAGCAATTTTGCATTTAGTATATGCTAAAATTTCATTTCGAATCTGCGATGTTGGTACGTAATATCTATTAAGACTTTTTTCCTTTAGAGTTTAACCAGTCTTTAGGCTTCATCTGCTGGTGGCAGATATTTAACGTTTTGTGTAATGCTGGAAAATCATGTGATGTAGAATCTGTCTGTTTGTATGGAGGAACAGCTAAAGGACCTCAGATTTCTTCTTTAAAGTCTGGTGTTGTAAGTTATTTTATCTCCTTTCTTCTTCCATTAATTTATATGTGGGCTGTGTTTATTTAGTTTTCAGCATATGCACCCTTTTTTTTTTCTTTGTTTTGGCTCAAATGTTCTTGGAATTGGTGAGGCTTTGAATTGCTTAAACAATTGGTATTTACATTCTATGGTTTTATTCTTCCATATATTTCTTTTTTCTTTCAAAAGGGTGATATGTTTGAACATGTGTGTTTAATCTTTAGCCATGTTGCGATGTGACTCAGTTAGTGAATTATGTTTGAAAATGGGTGGAACTGAAAGATTTTGTTTAGTTCTCTGGTTGAGTGTTAGACGCTTAAAGCTTTCTGGTTTCACGATTTCAATTGATTTTGTAAAAGGTGCGGTTTGCAATGAGACGCTTTATTTTGCTTGTTAAATTAAATCTATCCATTTTGCCTGTTTCTATCAAATTTGTGCTGCTTGCACATTTTAGGGATAACGTTTCTAATAGAAAATGGATTTCTCTCTAAACTTAGGATATAATCATTGGAACACCTGGTCGTTTGAAGGATTTGATGAGCATGGAGGTGTGTTCAGCTTAAGGATGTATCTTTTCTGGTAAGTGAATGCTCCTTCCCAGTCATTACTTTCTTGTTACAGTCGTTTCTGTGTCTAATTTAATTATTGGCCACTAAATACTGTTTTAGGCATAATTGAATGTATAAAATAACCAGGACAACCTGTTCAATTTCTTTCCTATAGTTGCTAGTTTCAATTGCCTCCATTAGAGCTTTTTGGTAATAGTGGGTACATCTTTTTTATAACCTTTTCTTGGGTAGATGGAGTATGTGAGCACTAAGGAAATGGTGAATTAATATTCTGTAGGTCCTAGATGGAGCAGATCGAATGCTTGAGATTGGATTTGAGGAGGATGTTCGCTATGTATTGGGAAAGACATGCTCTGGTATCCGTCTTTGTTGATACACTGGAATTTTAAAGACTCCTGGAGAATGCGTAGCATAAAGCTTCTACTGATGCTTGAGCTTTAAGGGTTGATAATGACTCTTGTATAAATATTAGTAACTACTGATAGTTCAGGTTTAATCAAGCTAAGAAAAATTGTTCTGCATATTGGTCAAATAATGCATGAGCTATTAAGTTGGAGATTCTTATATCTCTTTTAAACTTTGCAGCTCATCAGATGGTAATGTTTAGTGCTACATGGCCTGCAGCAGTTCATCGATTAGCCCAGGAGTACATGGACCCTAATCCTGTTAACGTACCAATCTTCACGCATAATGACATTTTCATAGTTTCCTATTTACTTGGGAAAGTAATGAATTTGTTTTCAGGTTGTGATAGGCTCAGTAGATTCAGCTGCAAACTATTATGCTATGCAGATAGTTGAGGTCTGTTTTCACATAAGCCACCTAAATCATCTTTTATATTAACATTTTTTGTATGGATTTATGCTTGCTTTATTAACAGTTTTTGTTTTTGCATGTAGGTTTGAATGATCGTTCACGTTATGAGCGTTTGACTGCTTTGCTGAAGAAACACCATGAATCTAAGAGGTATTTGTTCTCACACCTGTTGAATTGTACACATTTTTCATTTTGATCCTCCCAGTTGGAGATTTCTGTGACAAGATTGTGAATTTATTTCCGTTTAGGCTTTGATAATTCTATATGAAAAAATTTTGTGGTCTGCAAATAGATTAAACTAAAAAGTAAACAAGTCAAAAACCATAGAAAAATAGGGAAACCATGAAAATTTAGGAGCAAAAATAAAATTTCCATAAAGTTCCTTCACATTAGCCATCCAAGAAATCCTTATAATTTCTAATAGCTTATTAATATTGTTTTTATCTAATAGGATATATTTTCTGTAGTTGGCATTAACCTTTTACATATAACAAGCCTGCCGGCATCAGTCTAAAACTCTATTTTGGAAGCATCTCGACTAGAGCTTTCGTGTCATTCTGTTATTTTATTTCTAGTGATTTTACATCCGGTTGACATAAAGGTTTGCATTTCAATCAGGAATGTAGTGTTGGTATTTGTCTTGGACCCGGCAGAAGCTGATCGCATTGAAAATATGCTTCAGAGAAGGTAAATTGCACCACCCTTTTCATACTTAATTAAAATCCATAACTTTGATGCTATTATGGGTCTAAACTTGGTCTCTGAGCTATTTAAAATCTGGAATAAAGCTAATCAGTCTAAGTTGATGATGTTAGTCCAACATGTTCTTGCCATGGTCACTTGACATTCATATGACTGCGAGCAATGAAATTAAATAAATTATAAAAAATTGCTTGATGGTTCAAGTCAGTTGGTTTTAAAAGTTTAAAATCAGCCATGGGTACGTAATTGCATCTTAATTTAAGCATTTTTGGTTGGTTTAATCTACTAAAGAATCGATGCTGGCAATTTTAATTAGCTTTTTATTTTTAATTCTTGCCTTTATTCATTCATTCATTTAGTTTTATTTTATTTTCTTCTACTGGTTGGAATGTTGTTTCTATACACGGTCGGAAAGCACAACATGAACGCACTAAGGCACTATCGTTGTTCAAGAAGGCAAGCTGTCCTTTAATGGTATAGTCTTGCAAATTATACCTTTTCTTTTTAAATTATTGTTAAAACTTTCAACTGAAACTCAATGTTGGCAACCTCGGTGGGTTCTCTTGATTCACAGTGCTACTGTTTGTTAGGTGTTACTATGGTCAAAGCAGGGAAAAAAGAAATGTGAAAGACACTCCTGGGGGTAATGTCAGGTTTATCCAGTGTTACTTCTGTGTTTTGTTGGTTTTGACTGTAGGTAGTTGCAAAAATTCGATTGGTAAAAGTTGATTACTTTCTTTGGGCACTTGCCCTTGCGTGGTTAATGTAAATAAAGAATATTCACAATTTCTCCTGGTGTATTGGTTTAGTAGTTTAACTTTTGATATACGTTTCAGGTAGCTATAGATGTAGCTGCTCGAGGATTGGATATTCCAGATGTTGAAGTAGTTATCAGTTATAGTTTTCCTCACTACAGAGGATTATATGCACGGATAGGGAGGACTGGAAGAGCTGGTAGGAAGGGTGTTGCTCACACATTCTTCACACAGCAGAATAAGGTAAATTAAATACAATTTGTTCGATGTTCTCAACTCCCATATAACATTCTCATAGAATTTGTTACTATAAAAGATATTACCGAAAGGAACATAGTCAATTTTATTTTATTTTCAAGTAGTGACAAGCTTATGGCAGGGACTTGCTGGAGAGCTGTTAAATGTTCTCAAAGAAGCTGAGCAGATTGTACCACCTGCACTGTTGAAATTTGGAGCCCATGTGAAAAAGAAGGTTTTATTTCTACCTTTCTATTAGTTCTCTCCTTTTTTCTGCATGCATCCTCAGATATGTTCACTTTCGAGTTTGTGGTTGATGGTATATCTTATGTCCTTGTCTATGAGTGATGGGCAACAACATCTTGAATGGATTAGCGTACAAGTTTGGTCATCTTGTTACCTGTCTTAATACAGGAGTCCAACCTATATGGGGCTCACTTCAAGGAAATAGCTGCTGCTGCTGCTCCAAGGGCTAAAATAATAACGTTTCACAACTCCGACGACAAAAATTGATGCACTTGGACCAGCGAGGCCTAAATTCACGGTGGCCTGCTTTAAAATATGTAGAATGGTTATAGAAACTGGTACACTACTTTTTATTCTATGATTTCCACCATTTTTATTTACTATTTGCCCATTTTTGCGGCAGCAGCAATTGATCTAAACATAAATCATTCTGCTGATATTATGGAAAGTGCAAAGACATTGATTGCTTATTTTCATTGAATGGCCATCTGGTTATAAGAATCTCAAGAGACAAGAAAATAAGTCACTTACTAAGTCAAAAACTTCTATGGAGTTGATTAATACTCATTTTCCATTATGGTTAACTACTTAGAGACTTTATGCATGATTACCTTTTAGGACTGCCTGGAAACTTTTAAAAGAGTAGACATCCTGTCCGTTGTCTCTCCACTAGATAGATCTAATCACAGGGATATGGTCAAGTTACTTAAAGATCTTTTCCTTCTCTATCTGCAAGTTTGGAAGTTAGTGTTCAAGCACTTTGTGAGATCTTATACATTAAGTAGTTCATTCTTCATCAGTTTATGACTAACCCTTAGTAGACTAGGCAATCCACTTATCTTTACCTTAAGAATTGAATCAATTTATTAAGGCCTAGCAGCTTTAAAGTTAGCATTTGTGTCTTCTAAGAATTGGAAAATAGTATTCTTTTTGAGGAGCTGACCTTTTTTTTTTATTTTTTATTTTTTGGTTTTGTTGTAATTGAGCTTTTGGTAATTTGCAACCTATAAAATTTTGGTTGGCAGTTTTAACAATAGAAGCAAAATTTGGAACTGCAGTATGAGCCAAATTCAAGATTGGTAGTTATCTCTCAGTGGCTGTCATGAATATATCATGAATATCTGATGACAGTTTGCTTTCTGATGAAGAGAAAGCAAATTTAGCATCAACTCTGGATATTGTTCCTGCAATCTGTTATTTGTGGGCTAATAACTCTGAATAATGGTATCGATTTCTTTACTTAGAAAAAGGCCATAGTCAAAAGAGTTATGTTGAAGAAGCATTAGGCGAATATCACTTATTTTATATTAAGTTTTGAAGACCAGAAATGGCATATCAATGAAGGCGCGTTTAACTTGCACAGGATCTTCCGTTTAACAACTTCCAGCAAATACCTTTTTATGAAAACAAAGGGTTCGAATTTGCATACGAAAGAAGCAAATGCATAGTGTGACAAAACGAAATGGTGATTGTCATATGAGCCAAAGTCTACATCTAGTCTTTGTCAAACTAAGCTTATCTACGCGGTTCAAGGTCCAAGGAAATTCCAAGCATCATTTTTATAGGCTGCTGAATGCTTATGGATGTCCCTTTTTTCATTATAAAAATGAAGATGCAGCTGTCATTCTTTTGGTTGCCTTGTTTTGCACTCTATTCAACTGCTGACAAAACTTACTTTGAATAGTTTTGAGAGTTAATTACTGCGAATATTCTGTGTGACAATAACATAATGTTGAATGTTAACGTATTGATTAATTTATATTACCTTTTCACAAACGTAGCCTTGCTCATCAACTTTCAGATCAGTTATTTTGGTTGTTTAACTAGTAAAACAATTCACCAAGTTTATTGTTAATTATTGATAGTTAACCCGTACAAAGACTACACCATATCTTACAAACTCTTTTACTAATTCTTGAAGAGCTAACTCAATAAAAGGTGTCCTTTCTATAACAATTTCAAAATTTAAAAGTTGCTCTCAATTGGATAAAAAATGTCTCGTTTCCTCAAATGCCTAGTCATGGCCTTGCTGGTCCACGTTATCAAATGATCATTTGTGTTTAACATTTCTGAAGTGTTCAACGATTCTGTTTTTTCTTGGTAAAAAAAAAAGAGCAGGAGTTCATAGTTTAAATAGTGAGGCAATTGTCATTACTTTTCTGGCAGGTCAAGAGGAAATTTTCCTGGTAATCCGATGATAAAGACCACGTAGAAATGACAAAGGAATTAAACTTAATTTGTAATTAGTGGATATTCAAAAGAACTCTTACTGTCCAAGTAAAGAACTCAATTGACCTAGGATTAAACATATTTTCTCAGCAATAATCAGCAGTGACATTATCTGAAATAGATTGGGAAGAATGCAATGTGTATTCAAAATATTATATAAGGGTTCCTTGGGGCTCTGATTCAAAGCCCCTTCGAATCAAAACGTTCTCTTTACAACAGTATTGGGAGCACAAAGTCAGCTCCAAGAAAGTAAAAAGAGAAAAGGGTGAATAGCGCAATGACTTTTGTAGTCTAGGAAGTGGAGAGAAAATGGCTGAGAGCACAGTGCACTTTCTACTGGAAAAGCTTGCATCTTTCTTTGAAAGGGAGATGATGCAGCTTCTGAGAGGGGGTCGGGAAGAAGTTGCCTATGTAAGGGGAGAACTGGAGCGCATGAAGGCCTTTTTGAGGTTTGCAGATGCATTGGAGGATACTGATGAGGAAGTGAAGGTATGGGTTAAGCAAATAAGAGATATTGCTTATGACATGGAGGACATTCTTGATGAATACATGCTTCTCCTTACACATAATCATGGAGAGGGGCTCTCTGGTTTTCTTCACAGGATGTCTTGCTGTATTAGGAACATGAAAGCTCGTTATCGAATTGCTTCAGACATACAAGGCATCAACTCCAGAATAAGAGACATACGTGAAGGACACCATAGACTTCATCAGAAGTTCTGTGCTGATGAAGGGTCAAGCTCCAATGGTAATACATGGCAGGATAGCCGAGGGGATGCTCTTCTTTTGGATAAAGCAGATGTTGTTGGCATCGATGAGAGTAAAAAGAAGCTTGTCAGATGGCTGGTCAATGGTGGTACAGACCGCAAAGTTATTTCGCTGTTAGGGATGGGAGGATTGGGGAAAACAACCTTGGCAAAGCAAGTTTATGATGATGCAGAAGTGAAGAAACATTTCGTTGTATATGCTTGGATCACGGTTTCCCAATCTTTCAAGTTGGATGTTCTCCTTAAAGACATGGTTCAACAAGTCTCCAGAGTAATTACTAAACCAGTCCCTGAAGGAATAGATAGCATGAGCAGCTATCAGCTCAAAACAATAATTAAAAACTGGCTCCAGAAAAGAAGGTACCTACTTATTTTGGATGATGTTTGGCGCATTAACGAGTGGGACGCTGTCAAATTTGCCTTGCCTGCGAACAATTGCGGCAGTCGAGTGATGCTTACCACACGAAATGTTGACTTAGCCTTTTCCTCACGCATAGAATCTGAAGGTGAAGTATATAATTTGGAGCCTTTGCCTTCTGAAGAGTCCTGGACGTTGTTTTGTAGGAAGACTTTCCATGGGAACTGCTGTCCTCCCCATTTAGAGGAAATTTGTAAACAAATCTTGAAGAAATGCGCGGGACTGCCCCTTGCAATTGTTGCAATCAGTGGTGTTTTGGCTACAAAAAACAAGCAAAGAATAGACGAATGGGAAATGGTAGGTCGTAGTCTTGGTGCCGAACTTGATGGCAACGATAAGCTTATGAATTTGAAGGAAGTACTGTCACTCAGTTTCAATGATTTGCCATACTATCTGAAATCATGTTTCTTGTACCTGAGCATCTTTCCTGAGGATCAGCCCATTGAGCTTATGAAACTTATACGACTGTGGACAGCAGAGGGGTTCGTTGAAGTGAAACAAGGGAAGACACAAGAAGAAGTAGCAGCGGATTTCTTCAATCAGCTCCTAAACAGAAGCTTGATACAAGTAGGAGGGACAACCAGTGATGGTAGGGTAAAATCGTGCCGTGTTCATGACCTTCTGCGAGAGATCATCATATCGAAGTCCAGGGAACAGAACTTTGCTGTCATAGCAAAAGAACAATCTACAATATGGCCTGACAAAGTTCGACGCCTGTCAATTCACAATACGTTGCAAAACGTGCTGCAAAACAGGTTTGCTTCTCAACTGCGTTCTCTTTTCATGTTTGGGGTGGAAGAAGATCCATCCTTGCATAAATTGTTTCCTGGAGGGTTTAGGCTACTTGCAGTGCTCGATATGCAAGCTACACCTCTGACTAGGTTTCCAATTGACATTGTCAACTTGTATTACTTAAAGTATTTAAGCTTAAGGGAAACCAAGGTGAGAGTTGTTCCCAGATTTATAGGGAAGCTTCAGAACCTTGAGACCTTAGATCTTAAACATGCCTATGTTACCGAATTGCCAGTCGAAGTTTTACAGCTTCAACGTCTCCGGCATCTCTTAGTCTACCGATATGAGTTTGAGTCTTATGATTACTTCCACTCAAAATATGGCTTTAAAGCTCTAGAGAAAATAGGACAATTGCAGTCCCTCCAAAAGCTGTGTTTGATAGAGGTAGACCAGGGAAATGTCATACTGGCAGAGTTAGGGAAACTCACCCAGTTGAGGAGACTAGGCATTACAAAGCTGCGGAAGGAAGATGGGAAGAAATTGTGCTTGTCTATTGAAAAGCTAACGTGTCTTCGAGCTTTATCTATTATATCAAGAGGAGAAGATGAGACCATCGATGTTCAACACCTCATTTCTCCTCCTCCATTGCTTCAGCGGCTGTACTTGAGAGGCAGATTGGAGACGATGCCGCATTGGATCCGTTATCTTCATAGCCTAGTGAAAGTGTATCTAAAATGGAGCCGCTTAATGGAAGACCCACTAGTTTCACTTCAAAATCTTCCGAACCTTGTTCATCTTGAATTAGTACAGGTTCATGAAGGAGACACACTCTGCTTCGGGGCTGGAGGATTTAAAAAGCTGAAGGGTCTGGGTCTCGATAACTTTGACGAACTCAAATGGGTGCAAATCCAGGAGGGGGCAATGCCTTGTCTAGAAAAGCTAAGCATTCAGCGATGTAAATCGATGGGGAAGGTACCGTTAGGTATTGAACATCTGAGAAAGCTGAACGTGCTTGAATTTTTTGACATGCCTCATGAGTTAATCAGGTCACTTCGGCAGGACGAACAAGGTGAAGATTACTGGAGAGTTGCTCATATCCCAGAAGTGTATTCCACTTACTGGAGAGATGGAGCTTGGGAGGTTTATTCGTTGGAGAGTTCTATTGAAGGGGAGAGCTCTCCTCGATCCAACACGGTCATAAGTAGCCAGGACCTTCATGCGCGTTGGAAATGAGATCTATACCTCCCCCATTGATATTTCTACATATAGTAATAGTAGTGAATAATTTTCATTTCATAGTGTGTATTTGAAAATAATCGTAAAAATAGTCGCTTGATCTTTATTGTCGAAGCAGTTTCCTTTCCTCCTATGTGAAAAAAAATGAAAAAGAAAAGATATGTAAGGATTACGTTAGATGTGATTTTATATAATTACAAGTCAGATTTAAATTTGAGTTTGAGGCGTATCTGTTTTTTTTTTTTTTTTTTTTTGGGTTACTTTGTATGTCAAGGTCGAAATTTGACTTTGGAAATAAGAAAACAAGTATCGAAGTCATTTTGTATTATACTAAATGAAGTTATTTATCGGTCTTTGCTTGAATATTCCTGGTAAAATTAGATTTCTCATCAAAATGGACTTTTATCTGTTCGGTTTCCAAATTCTGACATGACATCATCAGACTTTAAACTTTGTATATTGAATATATATTTTGTCTAACCAACATTTTTATTCTTGATGTAATTTTCTGTCCCTTTTTGTTTTTGTTTAATTTTTAATTGTTATGTGATTGCTTTTTAAGCTTACTTTTTTAGTTAAGCAGAGTTGAGTTGAGATTGGGCTTTTCTTTGTACCCAAAAAAAAAAAAAAACGAGAGTTCGTGCTTGAGAAGAGGTACTGAATGAGGAGCCCATTAGACGGACCAGTAAATAAATGTAAAAGCCCAAAACCTTCTTTTTTTTTGAGCGCGGGGGGGGGGGGGGGGGGGGGGAATAAGGGGTTCAGG
>JBBYHM010000013.1:162370-172925 GCA_038381775.1 Adansonia rubrostipa
CTCACAAATATAGGCTTGAGTCTCAATATATAAATCATGACAGATCCTCAAAGATTCTCGATGTGGGATTTGGGTGTTACAAACTCCTCCTGTTTTAAAGCTTGACGTCCTCATCAAGTCTAATACGAAACAAACAAAATCAATACGGAGTAGACAGAACTAGGATTACACCAGGCGTTGGGATTCTAGAGGTGGCTCTCACCGTGTAGCACTTAGCTCCTGCAATATTCTAGAAGTGGCTCCCACGGTGTAGCACTTAGCTCCCCCGACTGGTGATTGCGTTCTGATACCATTTACGGAGATCCGCACTCAACCTACGAGGTATTATCTGCTTTGGCCCATTAGACCTCACGATTTTATCCTTAAAAGGTGCCTCGCAAATATAGGCTTAAATCTCGACATATATATCATGGCAGATCCTCAAAGATTTTTAATGTGGGATCGGGGTGTTACAAACTCCCTCCGTTTTAAAGCTTGACGTCCTTGTCAAGCCCAATACAGAATAGGCAAAACCAATACGGAGCAGACAAAACCAGGATCACACCAAGCATTGGGATCCTAAAGGTGGCTCCCATGGTGTAGCACTTAGCTCCCGCTGGTTGGTGATTGCACTCTGATACCATTTATGGAGACCCACACTCTACTTGCGAGATATTGTTCATTTTAGCCCATTAAACCTCATGGTTTTGTCCCCAAAAGCCTGGATCATTTGTACAGTCAATCGCATTTAAAGCATATCCATAACAATGTAATATGTACATGAAATTGCTTGCACAAACAACAATTTGCCTACTCAAGGTCCTTCTGACTTCATGCACAAGCTAGGGAATGAAGAATTTACGTTAATGACTTCCCATGAAAGACCATAAGAGGAGCTATTGCACCAAAAATGCAAAAAACGAGGTGGAGCTACACAAAGCAAATAGACAGGTTAAACAAAAATCAACCAATAAAATAGCAATTCCTCGGCCAATCACAACTAAACTCACCAAGTAGAACATGAAAAACCAACCAAAAGGCACTATCTGTCCTGTAAGGTGAAACAAAACATACAGAAGAACAGTCATCAGCGCGCCAAAATTTTTCAATTTTAATGCTATAAATAGAATATTTGAAACAATCACTATATATTTACCTCATTGCTCGGTGTAGAGGTCTGTACCAGAACACATACGAAATAGGAGCTCCAAGCAATATGTAGATTACAGCAAGGAAAAATATTTTAACACCAAAATGTATTAAACCAAGTTAGAATATGAACACTACTGTATGTCTAGACCAAATTCCATTGAAAAAAAAAAAAAGGCAAAATATCAAAGAACCAGAAAATACTTACCACCACCTTGAATCCAACAGACAATCACTGCAATAACATTAAAAACAAGACAAAGAACAATGCCTGAAACAATAAAAATCAAAGCATTTCAGTGATACCAAACAAAGAGAAGATTCTGCGGAAGGTGTGAAGTTTTCTATTATTGCTAAAAACTGTCAAAAAATTACATACAGTAACTGTTAAGTGAAGATTCAAGGACGGTTCAACATGAAATTTTCCATGTTTAAAGTATTAAAAGATTAAAAGAAAAACAACTTTGAATCCTTACACAGGAATGGCGTCCACACAAATACCAATGCACTCTCAGACTAAGTATTCCTAGGAAACACCAAGTTGATGGGGAAACCCCATTTGAGGAAATCAATCCTCATTTAATAGTGATGCTTCAGCTCGATTTATGTCCAAGAAATTGCCTAGAATTATTGATAAGCATTTACACACAAGATAATGATATTATTAAGTATTTGAGGATTAAACTGGAAAAGAACTAAAAGAGAAAAAGACTTCTAATTCATTTGAGTGAAAAAGGCACAGAGACAGAAAGGAACAATAACAATAAACTCGGTGCAAAAACTTAAACTCATAAAATCCACAAGATAATCATTTGTATAAAAACTTAAACAATTAACATTAAAAAAAAGGGGTTAGGATCATGGTGGCGATTCATTCTCTCTGTTTCAGTTCAGATCCCAAAATTTGTCCAAAATTAAGCCAAATTTTGTTGAGGGAGAGAGACTACTTTACTCTCTTGTAAATTAGATGGGATTGCGAGTGACGCGGGATTTTAGGATATTAGGTATAACTCTAGATTTGCCCTTTGTATTTGAAACATTTACGAGTTTGGGTTGCTTGCTTGCATGGCGGACAAAATGATTTATTTGCGTACCTTGTGTCGTACATGGCAGTACCAGTGTCTTAAGGCTTAATTGAGTTACATCTAATGTCACCGTGCGAGATTGAAAATTAACTTTATATATTTCCAACATATACTTTAATACATTGATATTTCCTAATTATTGAGGATTAGAACTTAATAGTTAAGTTACAACTGTTATATATGATCCATAAAAAATTAATAAATTAATTGTTCAAAACATAAACTTAATACTACCAATGCATAGCACTCCGACTGCTTTGTTTTCACTTTCTAATGCAAGGCTGGTTTCTGTAAAATGTGCACATCAAAATTTATTTACCTGGCTTAAGGAAACCTGGTGATTTAACTGAAAGGCAACGCTAGTTTGTTTATTGGGACATTATAAAACTTAACTACATGTATGCGTCCCCATGTATGCCATATCGTGATCGCATATAATTGTCTTTCTTGAGTGGTTACTTTTGAATGATTCTTCAAGATATCTCTCGAGTCCTTGACTCCTGCACAATGCGCATGTATTTTAGCGATACTTCAAATATATCCCGATGATATGCAGCAATTAATCTTTGAAGCATCTATCAAATCGACTTTTTCTGGCCATGATAAAAAAGATGTGTTCTTAATTATACAATCAATTTTGTGCTTTCTAGGTTTGATCATGAGATCGTGACTGTTGGCGCTAAATGTTAATGACCGGTTCTTTGTTATTTCTGTGAACATAGCAGTCTAACCGGCTAACTCTATCCTAGATGTTTCTTCTGTTCTTTAGCCATAAAATCATAATTGAACGATCCAAGCTGCAAGCCGCCGCCTATTAGTACTCAAGGCAAGACAAGACAGTAAACGCTTTCCAGGAAGAGCTAGTTGCATTTTCAAAGCTCAAACATGAGTTGCAATGTCATGTTTTATGCTTAACTTGAAGTATTACAACTTTCCTTTCGCTATGAAGACTTTGAAATTTCCTGAATGTACTCCATATATTACTAAGTTTAAGCTTTTGAGGGTATAAGCCATTTTCTTGCGTCCTTTTGGGTAAAATTGTTATTCCAGGCTTGGAAACCTTAAATTACAGATATATAATATATACAGAGTTTTCTCGATTTTCAAGTTCCTTCTCTTTTCTACTAGTAATTCTCTTTCGAGGGACACCCACTCTTTGCGCCTTTCTTATGGAGTACAAGAATGACGAAAGACGAAAAAACAAAAATAAAAACCATTCAGCTTTTTTGCTGATATGTTAGCAGCAAGTTATTCGAACAGCACTGAAAAATCATGTTACAAAAAGTGTACTTATCCTTCTGTACCTGTAAATTAATAATGAAGTTAAAATTATTTCAAAAGAGAACCATTCTAGAAATATGAAGCAGAGATAATGTTGATGCCATGTGAACCGGCGCGTGAATCAGTACTTGGAGTTTCCAACTATATAGGTCGGGTGGTGTGGGACAGCTTAGACATTGGGTGGTGTGGGACAGCTTAGACATTGGGCTATTCTTATTCGACAGCAAGGCTGCCGCCACTCAAGTCAAAGCCACCCAAACAATGGAACCAACTTCCGGGCGTTGCCCACCATTTGCATTTGGGTTGTGGGTTGTGATCTCACTCGAACTCAACTCAACATTTCTAAACTCCACTGCACAGTTGCCTGTTTCTTGCCATCTATTCTCTCGAATGTCCTTTTCTTCTCTTCATTAACAGCTTTTCTCTACTGACTCACATGTAGCAGTAATATATTAAACAAAAGTCGTTTTCCACATCAAAAAGAAAAAAGAATAATAATAAAAAAGGACAGAGAATCTAAACAGACAAAACCCGTTACGCAAGCAAAGTAAAACTAAGCCAAGCCTAACCGAACCGAAATCCCCATTCTTATCATCTTCTATCCCTTTCTCTCTCTTCATACTTTGAATTTGTGTTTCTTAACTGACTATTTTTTCCTTCACAACGAATCTAAGATCGGAGGACCCTATTGTCTGAATTAGAGTTTTCGTAGTTTGGAAAAAACAATATGGTTGGTATTTTTTCTAGATTTTCTGTTGGCAGGTCTGGCCATCGACGCTCCAAGAGTGCTCTTGTAAGAATTCTTTTTCTGTTTCTTTCTTTCTTTTGTTTTTTATTTTTTTGGATTATTTCATTGATTTTTCATCGTTGATTGGTCATTTTTTATTTGGATTGACCAGTTGAAATGGTATAATTTTAAATTCTCTTTGGTTTATTGTTTCCTATGCTTTGATTTGGTCGAAATATTCATCTTCAGAAGTTAGCTGTTAAGCTTATTCTTGTTTTTGCTGGAATTGGTTGATTTACTTTGAGATATCATGCCGTTATGGTGTGATCTGACTATTTCTTTTTTTGACATACTTGTTCGAGACTTCATCAATATGGTTTTAATTTTCACCATTTCTTTTTCAAATAGGTAATTTGGTTGCGTTAATTTTGGGATTTCGTAAAGAATTCAGTCATCATGTGCCATTGTGTATCTAATTTGATGAATACAAGAGAAAGTATTGCAATTAAAACCAATAAATTACCAATATGAACCAAACCCAGATTTTCTGGTTAATAATCTGTTTTCTTTGATAGCGTATGAAATTATAGATGCCTGCTATATCCGTATATGCTTTTGAGTTGGCTTGGTTATTCAATTCAAAGGCCCTTTTAGAATAAGGTCTGCTATTGCAATTGGATTTCATGTTGCTTGAACTTCTTGTTTTTGCAAAATAATTATGTTGAAAACTTGTTTCCCTCCAAGTATCCAGCTCCTTATACTGCTAGTATTAACTCTGACTTGCTTTTCCCATTTCCTTTTCCTCCCATTAGTATGCTTAAGCTTGCTAAACCTTGATGTTTGTATTTGCTTTTGCCTATGATTGAATTTTTAACTTCTTGTTGCATATGACTAATGAATTCCCATCCGTGGTGCAGGATGAAAGAGAAGCTATGCCCCCAAATCCGGACATTGCAGGTGCAGGTGCTGCTGCTACTGCTACTGCCCATGGAATTGAAGTAGCGGTTGAGTTTAAGCCAGTCGAACATCCAATTGAGCCTTTGGAGACTGACCAACCAATTCAGTGCCCCCTACCTGAACCTTCAATTCTAAATGTAATCTTTTGAGCCTTGTCTTTTTTGTCTAGCTTCATAGCTGTTTTCTTTAATACAGATTGCACTAGTTGAGGAAATAAAGTTAGAGATAATTAAGACTTATGCCCAATACATCAAACTATGGCTTGAGTACCTCCTACTATAACTGCATTGATGGCGGTGAAAGGAAAATGGTTCCGTCGGACTGCATCTTAAGGATAGATGCTACTATTATATAGTCTTATGATAAAAGAAGCCTTAATGAGATTCATTTTATTCTTAGGTTATTATTTTCTGGTATGCATGGTTATATAATAGAGTGACAATATAGGTTCTCAAAGCTAATGATGGTTGACGTCTTCATTCATTTTTCATCTTGCTAGTCTGGAGTTGTACAAACCATTTCTCATGAACTTGATCAGGGATTTAAATTAAAATTTCATATATTGCATTTCTGTCATCAGGATGGCAGAATCTGGAAGGAGCGGGTGTCAGCTAATGTAAGAAGGAGAGCTGATTTGCCAGTTATGAAGGATGGAGGCACCCTTGAATCTGAAGCTAGTGGAATGAAACCCCCACCAACCCACTCTAATCGCTTGATTTTACCATCTCTGAGTGCCCCAGAGCATAATTTACTAAACCTCCTTGAAGAATGTAATGCATCTGGGATCTAAAGCCTGGTATCAAATCTTGATTAGAGTTCAGCATGGAATAATTTGCATATATAAGTTCAAAGCGTATTTTTTTTTTTTGGCCACCTATTTGGTTGAATATATATATCATCAAAATGTTACCCTTAAATTTACTGGATGAAATCTTCATTATTTGTATTTATTTAATTTGTTTTAGCACCTCCGCTATGGACTTTAGCGCATAAGGACTGACTGATAGGGTGCAGTCTTTTGGTTCCTCGTTCACAATCCAATTTTAGGTTTGAAGGAAAGGAGATTGTGATAAGTCGGTTAGGTACTATGGCATCTATTATTGAGCTGCAATGGATGAGTATCCTTGTCAACTGGGGTTCCTGAGACAAATTGTTAATGTGCTTAGATATGGATATGTTATAGGGATTTCAAGCGCCAACTGTCGCAATTCAAGAAATAACTGTTATAGGGTTTCAGGCTTGCAATCTAACGTTTAACACTTTCAGCAGAGGGTGTTACTTCCATCACGTTTATCCTGATTCCAGTGGGACTGCAAGAAGTAATAACTTAAGTGCACAGTTTGTACATGTATGTTTGTCCTCTCTTTCTCTCTCATTTATGAATTTGCTATATTAAAGTTAATGATGTCAATTTATCAACCCCCTCTCTATCTTAATTTTCCTGTTCTTGAGAGACATCATTGTCGGCAACAAGGTATCAGGCAAGACTCGCAAGCCGTTACATGGTTTGCACCAGAACGGGGAGCTTACCTCATTTCTGGGTTCACTGATTTTTCAAGCAAGCTTTGCTTTACTATAACATATCACCCACCAAATACCAAAACAAATTCGTTCTCATTTTTTTTTTATCTGTATATTCTTCAAAAGCAAGCAATCAGTGAATTTATCGAAGCCTGAATGGACAATAATAGGCGCACCAGTTTATTCCATTCTCCCCATGGATACTATTAAGAGCCTAAAAGAGGTAAATTTGGAAAAAAAAAATGAGAGTAAAAACAGCTATAGATAGATAATGTAGCCAATTTGGAAACTCGCAGCCCTTTAACAGTTGGGTTTGAGCTATTTAAAAAGAATTATACGGCTGTAATGTAATTGAAGACGTACGAAAGGAAAGCATTAAGCAGAGAAACTGTTTACATGATGAAACTATACAGGCAGCTTTGGAAGCTGAAGTGGGTGCTTAACAACTGGGATGAGAAGGTGATTCCGAAGGCCAGAAAGCTTCCATGATTCATCCGCAGCTGCATCTGATGTGATTTTGCAGTATGATTGTCTTGATCAATTACAGCGACTGCAGTGGCAGCTGCTGGATGGATCGTTGTCAAGGAGGCAAACATTAAGAGAAGATGTATTTAACAAGGCCTTGAATTGCAACATTGTGGTTCCTCCACTCTCAGCTTTGACGTCTTCGTTTCTGCGGGAAGAGGGTGGAGAGGGGTTTATAAAGAAAACCGAGAGCAAAGGCATAAGCATAATTAAATTAATAGTAAATTTGCTTTGGTTGGAAGTCACAACTCAACTCATAAAGGAAATCAGTTCAACTTTCCACTTCCGCAAGCAAGCAAACCAAGCCAAACCTATATTGATTACTGGACCTATATATATATATATATATATGTATGGTTCGGGTGGATCATTATCCAGGGTGGTTGTGATTTTGTAAATTTTGAAATTAAAAGTATATATAAAGGTGCCTTTCAGAAATGATGATTGATTGATATTTGTTTGGTAAGGTCAAGTCCTGCTTGTCCATCCTTCTTACATTGTTTTGGATCATTTTCAATCTTCCTCGTCTGTTAGCAATAGCACGGAGCAACGAAGGGGACGAAAGGCAAGGCAAGGCAACAACGTCCATCTTGTTTTGAAAATTTCTGCATTCATACTGAATGATTTTTCATTGGCCTGAATAATTAAATCACGTAGTTTGGACAAAATCTTCGTTGGACTTTTTTCTGGCTTTCTAAAGAAGGCCCAAATAGTAATTCATATGGTTTAGACGAAATCTTAGGCCTGAGATTCAACATAGTAAGTACGTAACTTTAAATATTTATTTAATTTAAATAATGAAATAAATAAATTCCACAAAAATGTATGTAAAGATAAATATTTGTATTCTTTTGAATTCTAATTGTCAAAATATCAAATTAAATAAAAAGTTATAGTTGATATATCGAAATCAATATCAAAATAAAAACAAACGATTGCTTTGGTGCAACCACAAATGAAACCGGAAAAGCCCATTCTGAACCAAACTCCCTACAATACCCGAACCATTTTTGGATTCTAAGTTTTGCTAACACAACCCGAACCCGAATTATGATTTTCATTTTCTCGGATTCCACTATTCTTTTCTTTGCGCTCAAGTCAAGACAGAAAACAAAGCTTTTTATTTTTTAAATACAGAGAAAGCTAAAGTTGACAGAAAGGGGAAAACCTCTTAGGCTTCAACTTCTCTTTCTTTCGACTTTGTTGAGCAATTGGGATCGATGTCGGCCTTGCAGTACCTAGAGTCTCTTCGAAATGAGCATCCAGAGCTAGCCGAATGGTATAATTCTCTAGCAGATCTGTATCAGAAGAAGCTTTGGCATCAGCTCACTCTCAAGCTTGAGCAATTCGTTGCTCTCACCGTCTTTCAGGTCTCTCTCTCTCTCTCTCTCTCTCTCTCTCTCTATTCCGTGTTTTTGGGTTTGTAGATCTCCATATCTGGGTTTAAAGATATTGGAAGTTAGGGTTTTTGAATGGAGTTTATTACTTTTCTCTTTTTTTTTTTTTTATTTTTTGTCTTTAATAGAGTTTTAGGAGTTAGGGTTTTGTTGTGGAATTTGGGTTTCATTTGGGGAGATTTATTAGGGTTCTTGATTCTGCTCTGCTGAGATGTTTATCGCTTTGATGTTCAATAGCTCAGTGATGATTAAAGAAATAAGCTGGGTTTTGCTTTTTATTTTTAATTGTAATGTTTTTGGTCCTAGAAGAGTGTTATGAAATGGCAATTGTTGTTAACTTGTGAAATTTTTTAGAGGAAATCTTCTGGATTGCATGAGCTACAATGCAGGATGGAAGTTAGCTAAAGCAGATGAATTATGAAAGTTTAGCTTCTAAAGCTTTGGCATGTTTATTTTAGGACAAATTTCTTTTCATAATTGTAGAATTGAAAGTTTTAGGAGCGAACTGTTTATGTTACTTTCTTTCAGCCCTCTTGTCTTTGTACGGTGCATTTGGTTGCCTATTCTCTTTGGTAATTCAGTGTATCTTGTTTGGATAATAATTAGTCTGGAGTGTGGTTTAGTCAACGGTTTTCACTTTAGAAGAGTTGGCTTTATGTTTGGTTTTATGGATCCCTTACATAAATAAATATGGTAGAAATGAACTAAGTGTAGCCCATGTCCTAGATCTTGTCTAGGTCATCTAACCTCCTATGACACTTTTTTCTCTTAAATTTCAGGCTGGAGATGCACTGATACAGTTGTATCATAATTTTATCACTGACTTTGAGACCAAGATTAATCTTGTCAAGCTTGCACATTTTGCTGTTCTAGTTTCCTGGCAGTACTCTGAGAAAGAAGCTGCTATTAGCTATCTTGAAGGGATTATCGAAAAGCTTCAGGCTACTAGAGAGAAGCGCATAGAAGAGCCAATTCTTTATATTAAGATGCAAATTGCCAAATTCAAGCTTGAGCAGGGTGACCAGAAGGAGTGCAAGAAGCTTCTCGAAGATGGAAAAAGTACCCTTGACAGTATGAATGACATAGATCCATCTGTATATGCTAGCTATTATTGGGTTTCATCTCAATACCATAAATTTCGCCAAGAATTTGCCGAGTTCTATAGAAGTGCTCTCCTTTATCTTGGATACACATCAGTGGAATCTCTTTCACAATCTTTTAAGCTGGTATGTTTTTATAGCTTTTATGAGTTTGCCGTGTAATTCTACTATCTTGTGATATTACTAGAGCTCATTAATTTATTCATTTATCAAGCTTTGATGTTACAAACTTCTTGTTGTTCAGAGTCCCCTCGAGAAATTATTGTTTTTCTGTAATAATTATTTTATAAACCAATTCATGTGCAGCGGTGCCTCTGGAGTCTAAGTTCAAGTCTTAATAATCTGAACCTTTTCTTTCATGCTAAATCCCCTTTTATTATCTCCAATATCTAAAAGTATAATAACATGGATGAACCGAGTTGCCAGGTATACGCTTGATAATAAAATATGCATAAAACTGGCATACCTCAGTTTGGAAGATAAACTGATTGTGAGATGGCTGATGCACTTAGGTGTTCTTTTTTCCAGCTGGAAGGCATAGATAATACTTTCCCCTACACCAGTCATAAAAAATAGATGCATAAATAAATAAACTAAAGAAAGTTTAAGGCTTTTATTTGTCCAGCAGATGCATTTATCCTTCAACTTCATTTCATTTTATTTATTCTTTTATATATGTAGGATTTGGCATTTGATCTGTCCCTCTCTGCTCTTTTGGGAGATAATATCTATAACTTTGGAGAACTGCTTGCTCATCCTATTGTAAGAACTTCTTTATCATGTTTCTTAATTTCACTATATATTGCATCTGAAATTTTTTACAGCCAAAATAGT
>JBBYHM010000013.1:173025-191939 GCA_038381775.1 Adansonia rubrostipa
CTATTGTAAGAACTTCTTTATCATGTTTCTTAATTTCACTATATATTGCATCTGAAATTTTTTACAGCCAAAATAGTTTCATGTCATAGCAGTTGTTTCTGCCCCTATCTAGTTCAAATTGTGTTCATGCTTGTTTGCATTTTTATTAATGAGTTAAGCATGTATAAGTTAACTTTTAATGCATTGATAGTGCAATGCTTTATAGAGGCATAATGCTGGTTTTTCATTTGAAATCTGATTTTAGTTCTAATCTAGTTTGGGTTGCTAATCAAGCTTTGCTTTGAGGAAGAATGTAAATCGTTATTGGTCTCAGTAGAAAGCTCATCAAAGCTATTGTGGTCCATGTGGAGATAATTTGTAAAATTTCCAGTACATGATATGTCTTGTAATTGCTCAAAAATAAAGCAGATAGGCCAAGTATGAGAATGTTCAGGTTCAAGGGTGCATAAGTAGTGAAAATGCCATCTGATAAGAGGTGCTTTCATTTTGTATTTTGTTTTATTCTATTGCAATTAAAATGCGTGCATACTTATTCATCATTGTGGAAGGTTGATAGGAAAGATAGGTTTTATTCCTTCTGAATTCCTTTGCTTAAATGCTTTTTACTTTTATTATGTTTGAGATGATGACGTCCTTGACATCTTTTACAGATAAAGAGTCTTTTGGGGACCACGGTCGAGTGGCTTTACTATATTCTCCTAGCCTTCAACTCAGGGGATTTAGTGCGCTATCAAGAATTGTGTCAGGTGCACAATGCTGCATTGAGGGCACAACCAGCCTTGGTTGAGAATGAGAAGAAGCTTTTGGAAAAAATTAATATTCTATGCTTAATGGAGATTATCTTCAGGTGTGTTTCTTCACTGTGTCCTCTAATGAATCAGGTCATACTAAATTTTTGCTATCTGTTTGGCAGTTAAAAACTAAACTACAATATGTTTCCATGCAGCCGCCCATCTGAAGATCGAACTATTCCATTAAAAGTTATTGCTGAGCAAACAAAATTGTCAATTGAGGATGTTGAGCATCTTCTCATGAAGAGCCTGTCTGTAAGTTAAAACAATCATCATATTTGTTTAGTCTTTTCCATTTTTACACATTTTCCTCTTTCGTATATTTGTTCGTGACACCTTGGTGGGAAAGCCCTGCAGAATTCTTAATCTCCAAACTTTTGGATATAAAATAGGGAAATTCAAGTTATAATGGGACAGTGAAATGGGTTTTGCATCGTTTATACCTTTTATTCCGTTCCTGCCTGGAAGGCTGGCTATTATTTAGAAGTTAAAAGCCCTAATTATAACTTGTATGAATCACACTACAGGTTCATCTGATTGAGGGCATAATTGATCAAGTTGAAGGAACTCTTAATGTCTCCTGGGTACAGCCGAGAGTTTTGGGAATTCCACAGATCAAATCCTTGCGGAACCGATTGGATAATTGGTTGGGCAAAGTACACACTGCTTGGTTATCAATTGAGGCTGAAACGCCTGATCTTGTTGCACCATGATTTTTTTTCCTCTAGTTCCTTTCTCTCCTTTGTAACAGTTTCCTTATTTAAAAAAGCAAAAAAGGAAAAGCAATATCGAGCAAGCGGGTAGAGGCAAGAGTTATGTCAGTATGGGTGGTAGAGCCAACTTTGCTTCCTGTAGGGATATTGCTTGATCCTTGAATCATTCTTGTGAAAGGAGGAGCGGCTCATGTACTTTTTCATTTTTTGGCATTTGTTGGATCTACAATGGCAATGGCATGGCTAAGGATACAGTTAAAATTGAAAACAGTATCCTTCTCTTTAAGGTGGTTGGATTCTTTAACTTTGTATTAGGAAATTTCGTTAGAAACAATGAGATGATCCACTTTTATGTGGATAAGTGGATTTTAATTTATGATATATTTTTTTCTGCATAAATTTTATCATTGTTTTGGGTTGCAATGCACCGTAATACTTCTATGCTGGTGATGATCAAAAAAGTTCCAGCGTTATAAGGCGAGCTGGTACTTCGTGGATTTTTGAACTCTTTAGTCGCAAGGTGAATCTTGTTGTACAATGATCGTCATAGCCAGCTTAGCCTAGGCTGGGCGAGGAGGGTCAAACCGTACGGTTTGTAATCATATACTGGGTTTGATACTAGGTCCAGTTTCTGATTTCCCGATTCTTTAATTTTATGAGAAATATGCTACGATGGATGCATATTTTCATTTGCTCCCAAATAGCGTTAACTGTGCCACTGTATGTATGTACCTAACATGCCCAAAGTAGATCAACTGGTTCCTTGGCTTTGCTTAAAGAGGCATTCTATTTTACAAAAATTTTAGTCATTGCAACAGCTTTTTTCTGTCAGCTGGTGTATATGATTATTTTAATGTTGAATAAAAATTCCGCCTACAAACTTGGACCAAAATGTAAGTTGTTGCAGTAATGTAGTATTTCTCCGTTGGCCAAAAAAACAAACTGGTAGTGATGATTAGATGGATGAAGTCAAAACATTTTTCGTGTTTTTCATTTTATTCTGTTTTTAATGTCCATAGAATTAATAAGCAAATTTTCAGGGGGTTGGGAACTGTAACTGCTAGCTGTAAGCAAATACTCTTTTTTGACAAAAGAAAAGCAAGTGGTAGAATTTATTTGAATAGTTTTCTTGGAAATTATTGATAATCCTATATCTCCAAAGCTTTCTGGTTACATTCTTTGATTAATTTCCCGAGTATGATAATCATTTCATAATCGCAATTAGAAAAGAAAAAGTATAAAGTCTAGTGGAAACTGAAAACGATAACTCGTTAAAGGACAAAATGGGGATTTTGTTTGGTTACTTTAAATAGCAAGGAGAAATCAGATTACTCTACGACGACACGAGTCACAAAGTCTACCCTCTGACTGAACCCTCCATCCATCCCATAATAACAAACCTTTAAAATCAAACACCTTCCTATTCTACGTCTTCCTACTAGAGAAAGGCAAAAGGGAAAAAAGAAAGAAACTTGTGCTGTGCAAGTGAGATTTTTATTGTCTCCCAGTCCTGCCCTAATCTTGTCCCTAAATTGACATCTATGCCTTTCTCCCTCGCCCACCAAAAAAATCAACTTTCACTCTCAAGCTCCAAAACTCCCAAAAATTTGCTTCTATTCTATTCAGTGAATCAGACTTGGGGTTTCTTTTTACTTTGAATTGTTTCTGAGCGGTAATTCCATATTTAAATTTGTCATTGTGTTTTTGTTTCTTGATTTAGTGAATTAGTCAACGGCATCATTTGCATGTCTCCAAATTTTTAGTTTTATTTTTGTTTTTGATTTATTTGTTTCTGTTTTTCTTTCTTTGGATGCATGTTACCTCTTTCTCTTTAGTGTTATTTGTTTGGTTACTGAGAAAATATAGAAAGAAATGCAAAGGATATTGGAACTTTAATGTTTTTAATTATTCTTTTTAGCTTTTTAATTGTTTGTGATATGAATGGGGACTTCTTTTGATTGGGGCTGATGCAACCAGTATATTTATTTTAAGGAATTTTTTTTAAAGGCTTAGCTACGGATTATTTTGTGTTGATATTCATTATATTTTTTGCAGAAAATAGTATAGGATGAGATAAGTTGGATTGTTTAAAGGAACATAGTGGGAAAAAAAGTGCATATTGTTAATGGAAGTATGTTTTATCTGCACGATGGCTTGGGAGGGGTTTTTAGAAGTTGGCTAGTCCATATAGAGTAATTGGCAGCAGTGAGATGGATAAAACTGCAAAAGAAAAGGAGCCAAAGACACCGCCTGCTACTACTACGCAGGTATACTTATATTTTTTATTTTTAAAATTTTTGGATAAGTTGGTATACTTTCATTATTGTTTGAAAATTTTTCTGCTTATGTTGTTTATAAAGGTGTTCTGACTAGGGTTTTTGCCCTGTTCTTTTTAATGCTTTTCTTCAGGAGCCATCTTCGACCGCTAACTTGGGTACAGTAAATGTGGACTGGTCAGGATTTCAGGTTTGTTAGATAAATATTAGTTTCTATGCTTTGCTTTTAGGTTTCATGTTAATTTGAATCATTATACTTGGATACCCGTTTGGTAACAGGCTTATTCTCCTATTCCTCTACATGGATACCTGGCATCAAGTCCCCAAGCTCCCCCATATATGTGGGGGGTTCAGGTATTTATGGTTTTGCTTGGTATCTTGGATAGTGCATTGATATGATTTTTAAACTTTTTCTGTTTGATTTGTTAGAGCTTCAAACTTTGGTGACATAATTAACTATTAAGGTTTAATGAGTTCATTTGCTGGTCAGTAAAGCCTTAATATAATACTTTGTGGCAGCATACTTTGCCTCCCTATGGCACCCCACCACATCCTTATGTAGCAATGTATCCTCATGGTGCAAGATATGCGCATCCATCCATTACTCCTGTATGTTCTTTTTCACTGTTCTTAGTTTTTGTTTCTATTGTCACAGTAGCTTGAAAATTGGAGCCATCTTTATGACTTGATCTAATCCTGGACAGGGATCTCATCCTTTTAGTCCTTTTGCTATGCCTTCTCCAAATGGCATTGTCGAGGCTTCTGTGAGCACTTTATCTTACTCTGTCTTGATGTGTTTTTTTGAAAGACCTATTTTTATGTCCATGCTTCCCAAGGACTGAATCTTGAGATTTATGTAGGGAAATACTCCTGGAAGGATGGAAACAGATGGTAAGCCTTCTGATGTAAAGGAAAAATTGCCAATTAAAAGATCAAAAGGGAGTTTAAGCAGTTTGAACATGATTACTGGAAAGAACAATAATCTTGGTAAAACATCAGGAGCTTCTGCTAATGGAGTTTATTCTAAAAGGTATGGTGAAAAGAAATGATCTTTGCTGTTATTGTATAGTTTTCGGTTGCCAGTTTGTGCCATTGTAAGTTACAAGGACTATTTCTCATATCAATTTTTTTTTTGGGGGGAGGGGGGGGGGGGAGGGTTACTCTTGCCTGCATATCTAATCTTATCTAGAAATTTTAATAGAATTGAGTAATATAGATTACAGAAAAGAGGCTATTAAACAAAGCAGTTGGAATTGGGTTTCATTGAGAAGTCAATATGACCCTTTATTGAAGGAACTCACTCCTTTACCTCCACCCCTGAATAAAGCTCCCATGCTTCGCACTTTATTTAAGTTGTACAAAGTGTAGAAAGCTAAAGTATTTGTAAATGCTCCCACCCTGAACTTATTCTATAATATGAACTATTTATTGTTCTGTTTGTTTTATGGCTTGAAGAGCTACTGTTTTAAGATGATTGATTAGGCATATATGTTTTCCCTCTTTGCTTTGAGCCTTTTGGTTAGTACTCAGAAGTCATATCTGGATTTTTTAGATGCATAAACTTATCTGAGCATAGACTATTTGCTTGTGCTTGCTATCAAAATGATCTTTCTAGGTACTTTAGCTGACAGTTGAATAATTCTGCGTGTGCAGTAATGCAAGTGGAAGTGAAGGTATAAATGATGGCAGTGATGCAAACACCCAGAACGTGAGTGCAATTCCTCTTGCCTTTTCATTTCATTAGTTTATATTTTGAATATGCATCTGTATTTCATCTATCTTTGAGGGTGTGTACATTGTGACGAAATGACAGATTCCACGACAGGACTTTCAGTTTCATGAATTCATGGTCCATCTCAACTATAATTTCACCCTTCACTCTGGATATGAATAGTTGGGTTCTGAAGTCACCGCAAACATTGACGTTTCAGTTGAACCGACAGGGCTTTAATTGCTTTTTTTTCTTTATTAAGTAGCATCTGGTTTGACTATGTTGATTGCCTGGAAACAAATAATCTTTTATATAAGTTGTTTGCGATAAAACTTTATCCTGTTTTTTATATTGTATGCGTGATTACTCTGCAAGTGAGCATTTTCCATTGACCTATGGTACAAAAATTACTTTCTTAGAGATGTTATTGGTGTGGCCCTTGGACCAGGGTTTCTAAAACCCTTAGGTAAGGGATCCTCAGTTGCATGGTCCTTGTTTTGCCATTCATTATATTGTTTCAACGTCATCTATTGAATTCTGGGGCCATCTGACACTATATCACGATATTTCTGATGAATAAGTTTTGGGCGTTCATGTGGGCTTTCTCAAGTACTAAAAGATAGGTTAATGAAGCCACAAAGGCACAAACTTCTTTTCATTCTGTAAGTGGATGTCAACTTGGCGGGCAAGTTTTTGCTGTATTAATCTTAGGTTTTTGGTTCAAGATCATGTTGTCCTTTTCCATTGTATGTCTGCTTGTGTGTTGTTGATAGACTGAGGCAAAGTCTTCTTCAAGATGAGGATTATGGGTTGAGACACTAGGGTTCTCTCTCTCTCTCTCTCTCTCTCTCTCTCTCTCTCTCTCTGAAAGGACAATCCTCCTGTAGCTTCTCAATTATATGTTGTTGGATTTCACCTGCCAACTTATCTGATTAATTTTCTATTTACCGTTCACATGAGAAACAAAGTTTAATGGGCCTTCTTTATGTCATAAAATTTTTTTTGGGGACTCGGGTTATTGAAAAAATGCTACAGCTGTATTACATAATTTTCTCTATTACAACTTCTCATGTGTTGCAGCTTCTCTTGGAGCTCTACAAAGCACGAGAAATCTGTAAATGCTTCATTTTCATTCAAATTCTTTCATATACACAGCCGCTTCGTTTTTTTCATGCCAAGACTATGCTGTAAATCATTTTTTTTTTCTTTTTTCTATGTAGGATTCACAATTGAAGTCTGGAGGAAAACAAGATTCTGGGGAAGGTTAGGCAGTTATAATGTCGTAATGCAATGTTTTTGCATTGTTTACGTTTGTTCTGAGGAACGTTAGAATGTCTCTGTTACAGATGAAGCATCTCAAAATGGAAGCTCAGCACATGGTCATAAGAATGGAGGCCCAAATTCACCTCATATGATGCTGAATGCATCAATGCCGATTATACCTATATCAACTGCTGGGGCTACCATAGCTGTTCCTGGCCCCACAACAACCTTACATATTGGGTTGGACTATTGGGGCACTCCAGCTTCATCTACTAGTCCTTCAACTCCAGTTGCAGGACGAACAGTAACTCCTGCATCACGGGACTGTGTTCAATCACAGCTTTGGTTACAGGTTCTCTCTGTCTCTGAACAATATAGTAAAATTCAAGATCTCCTAGAGTCAATATCTTTGCCTTTGGCTGTAGTGCCATTCCTTCATTTTTGAAATGTTAAACTTTCAAATTAAAATTCGCTGGATTTTTAATTTAAGGTTTTTCTCCTCCAATCAAGTGTCACATACTTTCCTTGCCGATGTTGTAAGAATATGTTTTTTTGGTTGCTTTTTTGTTATTTTTTTGTGACTGGCGCTATTTCTGGTTTTATGGATTTAGGATGAAAGGGAGCTTAAAAGACAGAGAAGGAAGCAATCTAACAGAGAGTCTGCTCGCAGATCTAGGTTGCGTAAACAGGTAATGAAGTGTCCTTAAGAAACTGCAGATCCTATTATGGTTATCTTCCATTAAAAGGCCACTTATCAATTACTTGAGTAAATGCTTGCTATTGAATCAGGCGGAATGTGATGAGCTGGCTCAGCGTGCTGAAGCCTTAAAAGAAGAGAATGCCAATCTTAGATCGGAAGTGAATCATATCAAGAACAAGTATGAGCAACTTGTTGCAGAGAATACCTCACTCAAGGTCATGTTCTGCTCTTGGTTTGTTTTGCAAAATATTAAACTTATTAGCTTGTCTACTTGTTGAACTGCAGTCTGTCGTGTCCGCAAATCTGTTTGCATAAATTGCTTCCTAATATTGGTTACATAAAATGCAGGAGAGGCTACGGGAATTTCCCGGGCATGAGGATCTGAAGTCTGGTAGGATTGACCAACATACAAATAATGATGAACAAACAGAGGGTAGTCATTAGGATTCATTCATACGATCTGTTTTATGCCTCTTTCCAGGAGCATAATAACGTAACCAAAATAGCTCCAGAAAGTTTTTGTTCTGCATAGCATATGTTTAAATCTTATCAAAGCTAACCCTGACCTTGGGTAGTTTTTTAGGTTCCCTTTAATAATAATAATAATAATAATACATCAACCTGTGATTTGGCTTGTCTTTACAATCCAAGCCTTAGTTAAATGATATTATTATTGTTTATTATTATATGCTATACTTATTACCTTTCTTTGTTGAAAGAAGGGTAGTCTTAATTTTTCATGCTTGTATTGTATGTTTTAAATATGATTTTGATGAATGTAACTGAGACAAGTAATGAGATATTATTTATTCATATTAACGGTTGGGTGCTGGCAGTTCTTTGGTTTTACTTCATATTATTATTTATTCCCGTTAATATTAATAGCACAAGTGTTCTTAAAAATGTCGAGGCAAATTGACTTAATGAATAACTATTGGACCATTTTAACTCCAAAAATATAATATGATGTGAAACCTAAAATTTGAATAGGTCATAATAATACACGTGAGAATTGCCTATGCAAAAAAAAAAAGAAGAAAAAAAGGGGGAAACACCTGCAGTCGAATACGTATCAAGTTCTGATGTTGATGTTGATGTTGATAACGTTTTGACTAGGTCCATGGCTGCGACAAACAGACACCTGCAGTTGATGCCTCTAGCCCTTGTCTTCCATGTACGGCAGATTTGAGGATATTGTACTGTTCGGTCACGGACTTGTATAGAGCTTGCGTATATACATCCTTAGCCTGCCCAATTCCCAAAATGAAAGGAAACCGGAAAAGTCAGCTCATGCTATTTTACTAAAGCAATCCACAAGCACAGATGTAAATCGTGACAAACAAACAAACTACATCATCTAGAACTAGAATTCTAGACAACAGCAATGAACATTGAACGGAAATTTTACTATAACCCACCAAATGCCATTGCTGATGAGAGAGACAGTAGGACTAGGAGCCAAATTTCAAAAGTCTTGGCTAATTTTATGCAAACAGTTGTTATGGCTAAACATTACTATTTATTACGCATGTGTCATTTTGGTATAGTCAATTCGGCAGCATGAGGTAAGTCATGATATTACAGTCAGTATCTGCATGTCTGGTCAATCGTCTTCGTTCAATATGGATGATAAAGCTCGTGTGAAAATCGTAGTGTTATAAGTTAGTCCGCACTAATCAGATGCTGTATCATGCAATGCAACAGAGAAGATACATTATCTTGCTCATTTTAGAGAATTCGATTAACTTTCCAAATACCATATTGTGGTCAGGTATCAGAAACTATGTGTATAAAAACATAAGGCAACCAACCTCTTCAGTCTTTTCACAACCAGCAGCAATTTCTGGGACCCTGATTTCTGGAGCTACTGATAATCCAACCCCATGAAAGTTTATGATTCTTTTTTCTCCAATTTCTTTTTCTACCTGAAAAAAAAAAGGGAAAAAAAAGGCCCTTGAGTCACAAGTGAAAAAATAAACAAATTTATGACAGCAACTGACAAGCAAATAAACACCTGGCATGGAGGGGGCATGATGTCATAGCATAATAGAGCCAAGGGATACAAATGCCCCGGAGCACCTGAATTTTCTGTGAGCCTTCTCATATTGTCCACTGAAGAAGAATCAAAGGGTGCCTGACTCCCCTTACATTAGTATAAATGAAGACAAGCTTATAATAAAAATAATGCCGCGCATATGCGCAGTCAAAGGTTGGGGGTCTACTTAAGACAGACAGAATCTAAACAGAAGAATCACTAGAATGCATCAAATTCTTAGATATCTAAACAACGAACACTGTGGTTAATGCCAATGCAAACAATTCCTCTTCAATTTGTTATCTGCAGCATTAGATGCCAAGCATATCTCTGCATGCACCTGATACTCTGACCTCCTTAAGACATTTTAAAGGATAAAATACAAAAATTATAAACTGAACAGTTCAGAAAGGGAGAAAAAGGTTCTATCAAAGTGTCGATTCCCAAGAGCATAACCTCATTCAAAGCACTAAACCTGCACTTTATATGTTTGCATGCATACAAATCCAGATCTTTTAAGTTTCCGCTCCCCAAAAATAAATATTTTGCAGTAAACTCATAGAGAAGAATAAGGACTCTTACTTATATTTGAACTAATCGCAAAATCAGACATGAAGCTTCAAGGATACAGAGTGATTAGCACTATCTAAGGATTTAGGTTATGGGGCGTATAATCTCCATGTACTTATGTATTCTTAATATATACACAGTAGAAGACTAAGAGATATGTATGATTCTCCAGGTTTTTTTTCCTCAAATCTCTCTCTCTTAATTAAGCTGTGAATTTAAAAGGGTAGCAAAAGGATTCTGTGATCCTGTCATCTACACAAGCTATGAACATTTTGGTTTCAAATACAAATGGATACTACAAAGGCGCACTGTTATATTTTGCCTCTTCCAAAGAATTTCTCTAATAATAACCTAAAAGATCCTTTTTAAACTAACTGTGTTCTGGACCGGACTCAGATATGCTAATAAAAACAGCTTTTACCCATTTCTAACTTTATACCTAGCAGATCCTTAAATTGATATAAGACTAACTAGAAATTATTGAAAGACAAAAGAAACAGTTAAAAAGGAAAGGCTGTAAAAACTTACTGGATACCATTCTCCGGTAATGGGATCTGGGCGGTCCCTCCCACCACTTGGTGCAATCCATACTAATTTTGAGCCACTCCTATAACGAAACAACAATTCAGCGTAAGGCTCCACATTTGTAGTAAACACCACAGTGCAGATTCAAGCACGTAATCATTCTAAAAGTAAGACAATGGCATTAAGGTACCTTAGCAGCAAAGCCATCTCTTTTAAACTTCGTATGTTTGCGTTTCTTTTCATCTCAGCAAGCTCAGGAACATCAAACATGTGCTTTTTGGAGTACACACATATAAGATTTCTAAAATTAATTTGGTAAATTTTTTTCGTAAGTGACAATTTAGCATGTTTTGGCAAAATCAATTGAATACAAGTACTAACAATTTGATTACCTTCCCATGCTAAAAGGCTTGCAAAGAGGATCTGTTATGACTCTATCCCCTGCAACATAGATCTGCAGTGTAGAACATAAATTATGATTAAGCACATAGATAATGACTACTACAGCAGGCTCAGAATCAAAAATTAATTTAGGGGGAAATCACCAGGTTCTCAGCAATATGTTGATTTGTTTTCTCAAGCAACAACGCAATGATGGCTGGGTCAGCTTCAGTTTGGTGGTTTGAAATAAGTACAACATTGTGACCCTGCAATCGATTTAATAATTATACCCAAAAAAGCCACCTAAAAATGGAAAATACACTCCCCAAGTCCCAGTTGCATATCAAAAACTCCTAAATGTTAAAAACTTAAGTGTCACCACTTTTACTTATGCCAACAAAAATTGCAATGAAAACCCCATAAAACAGCAAGATGTAAGATCAGCTTTGCATGCATATTAAAACAATAAAATTACCATGACCTAAAAGTGATGACAATTAAGTAATTAAATGAAAATGGAAAAAAAAATTTAAACATACAAAAGCTGGTTATTGATATTTGTTTCTAGATACATGTTCTTATTAGTTATTAAACAAAGAGCATGCAAGTCTTATAGTAGTCGGAACAAAAAATATCTTCAACTTACTACCACGCTGCTCTATAATGGATAAATCATTTGTGATCATTAAGAGTTTGTCTTTTCAAATGTAAAACATGATAAAAACATCCTACTGCATCTTTTGAGACAGATGATGGAGCAGAACTCAGTCATGTTCAGAAGTATTTGCAGAAGAAACAAAGGGGAAAAGAAAACTAAGCACAGTCACCTGCTTGAGTTTCTCCTCTATTTCATAGAAAAGAGAAAGATTGCCAACATATGAATTTCTGCAATGAGTATAACGTTAACAGAAGTGACCAAAAAAAAAAAAAAACCATAGAACAAATGCGTCCTAGGGTGATTAAAATATAAGCAATATAAATTATATATGAAGAACGAGAAATATTAGCAATGTGAATTAACAGATTATGAGGTAGTTGATAAGAATTAAATTGCATCTATAGGACAAGCAAAATAGATGCTGCTGGGAAGGGGAAAGAGAATTAAATATTCAGTGAAGAAGGGAATAACTCTTGACCCTATGAATATTGGGAGCTTTTAATCTGCAAGAAGGCCAGCCTTGCAATTTTGACAATTCCTAAATGAAATATTGCTTCATTTTAATAGAATACATCACTTCCTAATCAAGAAACCCTCATGGAGTTTATGAAAGAACCACCAAACAGAATACAAAATATAAGAAAAACAGAACAAGCTTAACCTTAGATGGTCTAGAAAAAATAGCTAATAATTAGTCAACAATTGATAACCTTATTACGCTAACCTGAATATTGAATACCTTGGTTCACCTTAATAGAGTTATGAAATTGAAAACCTACATATTCCTTCACCGAATCACATTTTCAATTTTCAAGGGAGTTTTCTGCGGCCTTACGAGGACAGTATGGAAGTTGTCCGCTCACCTAAAATCAATCAAAGGCCGAATATAATTTTGACCAAACATGTAGTAGTCAAATGGCTCTCGCAAAGCTTTGTGGTAGGGTTGAAAGACAAAAGGATCCTGAAAAATTACCGTCATATATCATGCAGAAGTGTATGAAAACTTAAAATCTGCAGGCAATATCTGAAAATGGAAGTTCATATATGTTACAAACTGCAGAGAAATCTTGACAGACCATTTTAGAAACAATTACCTCTATATCCAAAAGCATGCGGTCAAATGCAACAGCCATGTTTGACAACACAATTTCAGCAGCTTTGGAATCTCCACTTCGGAAAACCTAAATGTTGTCACATGCAAAAAAAAATTCTCTTTTAAGTTTTCAGAGATAAATATTGCAATCTTTAAACTACAAACTATTAAAACCATGTGGTTTGACTGAATAGTCTTCCACCAAGATTTTCTGAGTGCAAACTAGAATTTATAAAGAAGTTGTATCACATTATTTAGCATTATGAAGTTTACAGACCTGGTTCTCATAATACATTGTGTATCTTAAGCCAAGTATAAATTGTTCATTGTTCGTAAAAATACAAAAATAACATATAAGTGTATATCTGCTAAAATATGGTCCTATTAAAGACAGAAAAGACTGATAGCATTTAAAAAAAAAAAGCTTTATGCTGCAACCTAAACCAACATAGTGCATACAGAGGAGAACCTATCATATCTACAACATACATTAATGTGCGGTAAAGTAGAGTTCAAGTTTAGTAGTGTACTGCATTTCTATAATTCTGATAGAATTCTTCCATTGCTGCTGCAACATTTGGAGGTAGCCTTCCTGCTTCCACTTCCTTCCTGATTCCAGATAGGATTTCTGTAAAAAATAAGCAGCATGAGAGAATAAAACCAATCCTCTATTTTAATTTTGGAACTATAAAAAGCCGTAGTTAAAGTTTATTCAAAGTGAGGAAATTTTTCTATAATTTCTTGGTCACTTATACTTTCAATCAACCAAATTGTCTACTCTCGTCCATGTCCAGCCCCCCTCTCCAATCTCTCTCCCTTTATTATGCTCCACTCAAAGAACTGAGTCCATTTTATATTGGAAACATCAAGCATTATTCATTATATTCCAATAAAGAGGAGATAAACTCCAAGTATTCTTTTCCTAAAGTCTAATGGCTTTCCTGGTTCTTGATAGTTGTCGCATTAGACTTATTCTTCAATCAACATTTTACGTTTACGAGGTTTACGAGAACTTTACTCCAGTTCCATTAATCATTGTTATCTTTCTTCACCGTAGGTTTAAGAGACAAACAGGATAAGTTCGCTGTCTCTCCCAATTGACAGAAATCTGGGAAAGTGAAGCTTAACTTGAAAAATGGATTTTATGCAAAATTCTATTTTAGTAATTCATGCAGAACAAACAGAAGTTGGCTCAATGAGCTTTTCTAATATTTGAACATGTTCTTGATCAATGCATGGATAGTTGGATGAATTAACAGCTCTTATAAGTAACAGAGTCCAATAAATTTTACTTCTGAGCATCTTACTCCTAACGTCCATTTATATTCTTTTCTCAAATCAATAAAGACTGCAAATTTTCGCATGAAGCGCTTTTGAGAGTAACTATTCATTTCATTAATCTCTGCATAATCTCAGCATTAAAATTTTTTAATCCAAGCTTCTAGGAAAACCATAAAAAGATTTAGCGTTAAGCTTTAAATCATTTAATTTAGTTGCACAAACGTAATCCATTCAAGTGATCAATAGGTACTAAAACGGACCTTTTCTTAAAGGCTGTTCTTATGGTGCAAGCAATTCAGTATTTGTTGTTCTTTTTTTTACTTTCAACCAAAAAAAAAAAAGGTTTAATAATCACGCAGTCTTTGAACAAATCAAATTAGAACGTATTGTCCAATAACAATTTTTTACGCTCACAATTTTCATGACCAATTCCTTTTCAAACATCATACTATTTTATTAAAATATGTTTCCATTCTTCGGAATTAAACAAGAAGAAAGCATCACCCATTTACGATATTTATTGCAAACTTTAGTTGTTTAAATAAATACAAAAGGATTAAAAAATAGAACGGGAAAGAAAAAAGAAGCGAACCTTCCTCGCAGCGAGATTCAAGGAAGGTACGGGAATGCTCAATCTCCGGCCTTCCGCCTCCGGTGCTACCAGCGGCGGCCACACCGGATTCCTTATCTTTAACGAGCTCAGCCATTGCCTTAGCTTTCAAGGAGTAAAACACGTAAGAGAAACTCCTGGTTGTTGTTTCGGGAGTCGGTCGAAAGAGCTGTAGTGGCTGAAATGGAACCAAAGAAGAAGAAAATGAAGGATAAGAAGATTTGAGTGAGAAGTGAAATGGAGCCCTAGTGGAAGTGCAGCTTATGAACGGGAAAGGCAAAGCAGAGACTTCAGGCATTTTGAAGGAAAGGGGGAAAGAAATACGTATACATATACACAAGGGGAATAGGCGAGCAGCATATTGTTGACGTGTTCCGGTATGGATAGGAGGAAGTTATGACATCCAATGGTTATACCTTTTTTCCCTTCTATTTATCTCTTACTGTTTTTTCAAATTATCCGTTTCTTCGGAATTCCTATAAGACTTTTCTCAATTTTAGTAAAAAGGATTTGGGGCTGGCTGGACCATTTTTGTCATGTTGCGTTGCCAGTATGGGCCGTCTGGCTGGTCAGGCTAACCAATGAAAGCACTTTTTCTCTCAATTGGGTTGGTCGCTGCTTTTTGTTCTTCTATTGTCAGTTTTAACGCTACATTTTTTGGGTCCTCTTCTAGCATCTTGTGAAAGAACACAACCATATGAATTTTCCACTCGTAAGGAGTTTTTTTTATTAAAAAAAGTATAGTTTTTATGAAATTTAGTTGAATGGGTAAAACAGTGAACAAAGAGCTCTTTTTTATATTTTTTGAAAGATAAAAAGATAAAATATATAAATATGATATTAATATATATTTTCAACCATCTAGATGGTTGTACCGTGCACGCATGAGATTGAGATGTATGATATTTTATTCCGTTAAATGTTCATATTTTGAGGGTATTTGCATGAAAATGATTTTTGCGTGTTCTCCATTTGCTACGACACGGTTATTCAAAATCCATCAACTTGACACAATTAAATTAACAAAATCTCAAATGCATTTATTAGACCCAACATATAATGTCTTAAATTTTGTATATTTCTTTATTGGAAGTAAACCGTTCTAACAAATACTTACTAGAATTATTCCCTCGCTTTATTTCAAATCATATTTTTAAGTATTTATAAAAAAAATTAAATTAAATTAAAGCTTATGATACGTAACAATAATACTTATTAAAAGCTAATAATAAAATAAACAATATAATTCTTTTATAATACTAATTTTTGGAAAATAAAATTTATATAATTAAAATTTTTGTATTAAAGTGATTGTTTTAAAATATTAAAGTACTTGTTTCATCCTAATTCTTTTTAAAAAAGTAAAAGTTTTCAAATAAATTAAGTTATTTTGTTCTTTATAATTGATATGATGGCAGATTTTCTTAATTTCTTATATTCAAGAAACATAGTGTTAAATAGTTAAATAAATTGAAATGCATTTTCAAAAGTAGTTTATTTAGAAAATAACTACCAGAAGAAAATAGCAAGAAAAAATAGGAAAAAGCGGGAGCAGTGGAGGGCTGGGGGTTTGTAATCTGAAGCAGCATAGCAACACCCGACAACTAAGCTCAATGTCAATGGAGCAATGCAGTTTCGAAATTTAGGCTCTAATGTGGGTTCTTCTTCAAGTTAGTTATCTATTTTATTGCTCGTGAAGAAGACCAAGACCAAAGAGCACGCCTTGTTTATTGTTGGTGCAGAAAAGAAAATGAAGAAAGTCACTCACAGCTCCAGCTTCATATTTCAAAAGGAAAGACCCGCTACACCGTAATCAATTCATTCATTCATTCAATGTCCCCTCCAAAATTTTACTTTCGTTGCTTCCAAATTCCATCACTCTCTCTCACCTCCTTAAATATTTTTCTGCTTTATTCTTGCTTTCTCCTTAAACAGACATCAATAACTTGTATATTGTATTTATATTATTTTTATATATAAGATATAATCTATATTTATATAAATTTGATGCATTAATAATGTGTATTATAAAAATTTTGATTTTTTTTATTTGTGCGGTTGCATCAATTTTTTATATCATATTTTCAAGTATAATTATTTTTAATATATTTTATATTTATAAATTTTGACACCTAATGATTCATATTATAAAAGTTTTAAAATATTTCTTTATTTGTATTGCCTTTGTATTAATTTTTATATCATATCATATTTTATATGATACTTTAATTATTTTTTATATTATATTTATATTATATTAATATGATTATATTATATCCAAAATTTTCATAAGAACCAAAAATATTTTTTTCCTTGTTTCTAACAACATGCTAGCTTTCTTGCCTTATCCTACAGGCATCATCAGGAGAAAAAGAAAAATAAAATTATCACCACCGGTGTGCATTCTTTCCCCGAGTGGAAGACGAGTCATAACCTAATCCAGTAGAATTGATGAAATGGTTCAAGAGAATATTTTTTATATCAGCTTTATTTATTTAAAATTTTATTTAAAAAATTATCACAAATATCGATTTTTTGTTGCCAAGGAAAAAAAACACCTAATTTAACTTTAGGAATCATTTTGGTTACCTTTTGCTGCTAAAAGAATTTGATTAGTAGTATTATTGAGTGTCAGTAATCTGCTTTTGTTTTCTTCGGCTTACATGAATAACAGTTTGACTAACTGGTTTTATACATGGTACCAACTGCAAATATAATAATAATGAAATAATTGTTCTTTTGACTATTAAATTTATTTATTTTTATTCATAGTCAGAGTGGTTCGTGGAATCTTGTATTCCGTTGGGGCAGATTCAAGTCTAGTCATCCACTTGGGCAATAAGTTTTTCCTTTTATTTGGTCAACAAGTTGACGATGCTAAACCGGACAAGTATTGTTCATGGGCCAGAAGAAAACCAAAAAAAAAAAAAGAGACATTCTTTTGCATCTTTACTTAATCAATTTATTGAGGGATGAATTTTTTAATGTTTATAAATATTGATTAAAATTATTTAATATATTTTTGTATTAAATTAAAATATTTTTATATAAATATCAACCGTATCTAATACCATTTATTAATATTTATCAATTATTCATAGATAGATTTCCTATGGTTTAATATATATCGATTAAAATTTTGTTTTAATCAATATTTTTAGTAATTTTTTATTTTTTTAATTTTTGACATATATTTGTACATAATAAAAACATATATTAATATATATTAAGTTTTTTAAATCATCAGTAATTATATTTTGAGAAGATGATTTTTAGCTTTATTCATATAAAAGTTAGGAGTTGTTTATCAGAATATTTATAATTTTATTAATGTAAAAAATACGAAATATTTATAAAAATTTATAATTTTATTTGTATTAAAATTACAAATTATAATGTATTTTATTAATGAATTATTTTTAAATTCTTTTAGTACAGTGGGCTTAAACTACAAGAGTTAAACCAAGTTGAGATTTATATTCATCCTCAACACCATTTACAAGTCAATCAGCAGGCAAATGATATGACCCTCTAATTCATAATTCTCATCACTTGTCATATCTGCAAGTAAAATTGGGGCGTACCTTCTTCTTTGCTTTGATTATCTCATAAACAACTACCAATTACTGTAACGAGTTCGAGAAAATTTTTAATTGCTTTAAAAATTAAAAAGAAAAACAAGTTTACATATTCCTCATTTCTCTAATTCAAATTCCATTTGATAAAATAAAAATTAATAATTTAAAATCGATTAATTTAAATCCAAAAATAATTTAAATTTAAAATGATTTAAGCTCAGAATGATTCAAATTAAAAATATCTAAACTTTAAATAATTTAAAACAAAAATAAGCCAAATTCAAAAATGATTAAACTTAATAAATTTAAATGTTAAACTTAATTAATTTAAACTTAAAGTCATGATTCAAATTCAATTAATCTAAATATTAAACTAAATTAACTAAAACTCATAATACTTTAATCTTAAAATAATTCGATCCAAAATCAATCCATGTGCCTAATTGATAAGTCTGCAGACTAGATATGCAAGATAATCATTTCAACTTTCAAAATAATTTTCGTCTCACTTAAATAATTTATTTTATTTAAATATGATTTAAAATAATAAAATAAAATTTTTTTCTAATTTTCTTGTTCATACTTTCTTTTAATAATGTATTTAAACTTTTAGCGCTAGTAATTAACATCTCAATGTGCATTTGACATCCTTAAAAGTGCATTCTTTAATTTTTATTGTACCTTATTGATGTAACATTTGAAGTTGACATATTTAGGAGGATTGATATA
>JBBYHM010000013.1:207362-223002 GCA_038381775.1 Adansonia rubrostipa
TGTTGTAAAGCATATGGTTATAACTGTGGCATTGCAATTTTCCTTTTTGTGCATGCAGTATATCTACCTTTGGCACATAGTATATGGCTTATACTGTTTCTGATCTATGTTCCACTATTTTTTCTTAATGCTTCCTAGGAGTTGGTGGAAAGCAGCCCTTAAATCTACAACTCCACTGCTACTGTTAGGATTTGGTAGACTTGTTTCTACTTTGAGTGTGGACTATCAGGTAGAATATTTTTCTTCGCGCTTGACTTTTTGTAATGGTTGTTGTTTGGCATAGGATCAGTTGTTTACCGTGTCTGCTCAGTAATATAAAGGAGATGGAATTCTGGGAGATGTGTAAAATACATGCTCCAAACCAGTTTGTATTGATGAGCGGAATTCCCTCTGTATTTACTCAAGCATTTTGTATAATTATCATAGTGTTTATAGTATTTATACAAACTGGTTTGAGTGAATGAAGCCTTCCGAAATTTTGATTAGTTCAACTTTTCACCTGGTGCTGGTTGATAAATGTTTCTCCCTCGCAGGTACACGTGGGGGAATATGGAGTACACTGGAATTTCTTTTTCACTCTTGCTGGTGTATCTATCCTTACGTCCACATTGAATGTTCCCCCAAACTATTCGGGAATTCTTGGTTCAGCAATTTTAGTTGGTATATCTTTCTATTGATGAAGTTTGTTTCTATTTTCTGGTAATTGCTATTTGATTGGTCCTATATAAATAGACTTTCTAACTCTCAGGGTACCAAAGTTGGTTGACTAATGGGCAAAATGTTTACCTTCTTTCTGACGAAAGGGGTATGGATATCATAAGCAGAAACAAGGAGGGAATTTTTAGCATATTTGGTAAGGATAATTTAGAACTATACCTAATGTCTTATTGATGTATTTTTTATCATAGTTTTTGTTTAGATTTACAGCTTCATTCTTGGATATGTTGTTTGTAAGATTATTGTGATCCCAATTCCTGAGCGAAAAAACAAACTTTGTTCTTTGCATGCTGAGATCAATCTTTGATTCAAATCTTTCATAGCAAAAAACCGGCTTGTATTGATTTGAAGGACATTGAAAACGATGAAAAAAATAATTTTCTAGATTAATTTTTGGTACCATTTTCATCCATTGGATCTGTGTATTCATGACCGATTTCCCTTTGTTTTCATTAGCACTTCATCTCATCACATCTTCAGATGCAAGATTTTGTCAAGTGATTACATGTTATCATACCCAGGATACTGGGGTATGTATCTTATTGGTGTTCAGGTGGGCTATTATCTCTTCTTTGGAAATTGTTCTTCTACCAGGCGGAGAAGCAATTATGGAACACGAATTAGAGTTTGGCTTCTTGCTATTATGTTTTGGTATATATCAACTCTCAAGTGATTTTTGTTACCAAAATTGGTTTGTGCCCATTCGCTATAAATTTATGTCTTAGAAAGTGACCTGCTACTTCTTACCCTTGTTTTTATTGTAGGTTTTTAACGTTGCTTCTGGACAGGCATGTTGAAAGAATTTCACGTAGAATGGTAGGATATAATTATCAATTAGATTTACTAATTTGTGAAACTATAGTTGGAATTAACAATCGTGATTCATGAGACCCCTGTATGCAATTTCTGCAGTGCAACCTGGCTTATGTTACTTGGGTGTTGGCTCAAAATCTGCAGGTTATTCTTATTTACTTCCTGATTTAAATATTTCAAGAATTTAATGTCAATGTTCATCACCCATTCGGTATTAAATTCACGACATTTAGAAACTATCATCAACGTAAAACTTTCCTTTTCCTAAAATATATGTCAGGACTTTGCAAATTCAAAAGATACAATTACTCACAAAAATAAGTGAAAAAAACGCCTGCTGATGTTGCACATTTCTATTTGAAGCTTTACAAATGAAAATAAAAGAAATCTGCAGCTGTCCATTTGAGTCGTGATGGATGTCTGTCTATAGTTTTATTATCCACTGTCACAAGAGATGGATGGCTAGCCAAATGTTTACCCTTGTTTCAGGTTTTAGCTATACTAATGCTTTCTGATTACGTCCCTGGGAGAAAATTTTCAGTTCTCGAAAGAGCATTTGACCGCAATTTATTGGCTTCCTTTCTACTGGTGAAGAGAACATCCATCTATTTCATTAATTCATTCATGCTCAAAGAAATAACGTAACAGGTTTTCTTGCTTTATTTATTTATTTATGCAGGCAAACGTGCTGACAGGGCTGGTAAACTTGTCTGTGGATACGCTATTTGTCTCATCATTATCAGCCCTTTTGATCCTGATTTTCTATTCTTTAACTTTGTCTGTTGCCATCGGGATCATAGATTTTTTTGGCGTTAGGTTAAAATTTTGGTAGTTTTAACAGACTGATATGTATACATATATATATATATATACATATATATGTAATGTATATACCTGACTCTGTGAAACAAACAAGAAATGAAAAATGCTTTGGGCTTTTAATTTTGAAAAGGCTTTTGGGTTTTGAACTAGCCCAGCAATGCCTCTATGGACTTGGCTCGTTTTGTTCCAAAAGGCTCAATTTTGTGGCTCATAACCTAGCCTATTAGGCGAAGGTTTTATAAACTTTTCCGAGCCTGGCCAGTGTCCTTTTCGACATGGATTTTCTTCCCTCATTCATGATTCAACTCGAGAATTAAAAAGAAAAAAAAAAGCGGGGGGGGGGGGGGTGGGGGCGAATCTTCTCCTTTCAAAAACCATGTCCCCCCCCCCCCCCCCCCCCTCCCCTCCCCCCCCCCCCTCCAAACACCCTAATTTCGAAGACCATGTCAATTAATTAAAAGTTCTCGAACCACTATTAGTTGTTTGGTTCGAATGACTTTTTATATTATATATAAATATTATATACAAAAAACTAAATAAAATGTGTATATATATATATATATGTATTTATATATATAAAAGAACGAAATCGAAAAACAATAGAACTTGAAAGAAAACATTATTAAATATTGTACAATTTAGTAATTAAGCTATTAAGTATATTTTTATATTTGTTCATTGTAAATTTTGGGTAAAAGGACTTGGGCAAGAGAAATGCCTTCTCAGTGACTGTCAAACTGAAGATTGGGAAAGAAATTTGGTAATTAAGTTAAATGTTGTATGGACAAAATGATTTACATGTATAATATATATCAAATTGATAGAATGTGGAGGCAAATTGTAACCAAGAAATGCAAGCTCTTGGGAGAAGAAAGAACATTAATAACAAATCACACATGTTTTTCTATAATCTAATGATTAATGGAGCAGAGAAATGACAAAAAGTTTAAAAAACACACATTTAGAAATCTATTTTTGATTTCATAGGAAGATTGTAGTTCTCACACTGAGTCTAACTAGGTATCTATACCAATAACAGATACGTAGACATCTATAAATATGTAAAGAGTTTGGTCACACAAAATCCATCTCGGCATGATTATACTGGTACGGATAATACGAACGGTTTCTGTCAAAAGTCTATATTTAGAGAGAAATAGTTGGATCTCTTACTCTTCCTTGCCCAGTAAGAAGGAATCTACCACTCGAAAAGGATGTCTTCATTGCTACAGGATTCATTACGCAGTACTTCAACACCCTCATTTTATTCCTAACTTTACTGGCTTCCGCTGATTGTTTTGATAAGAAATGGCACTCTTCAACTCTACTGTCTTCCCCTTGATTCCTCAGCAAAATATCAGCAACTGGAACTTGGGTTTCACAGAAATGATCCATTGAAACTGATCTTCTCATCTGTTGATAATCTTCTTCCCTAATCTCAATTACTGTATCTCTTCCTTGCAAGTTGCCAAGGTCGCTCTGAACTCTTTTCAACTCCTGCAAACTCCTCCTCCTTGATTCTTGTAGAGCAGCCGTTACATTTTCATTCGTCACAGGTTGCCTATCCTGCGAAGATTCATTGCCTGGAGGAGGATTTTCTGTCATTGGAGTTGGAAATGGAAGTGGCAAAGCACTAAAAAAGATTATATTGGCACGACACAAGGGGCAATTTGAGTGAGACCTAAGCCATGTATCAATGCAGTGGACATGGAAAGCATGACTACATTTAGGCAAGAGCCTTAAACTCTCATCTTCTTGGAACTCACTGAGGCAAACAGAGCAATCTGTTCCTTCAATCAAGCCATCAGCCTTTTTGTATTTGCAAACTGTAATGGACTTAATCAGAGCCTCATCCAAACCGGTCGTTGAAATCTGCCATGGAAAATGGGCAGATGGGTTGTGATCGTCTTCCAATACTTCTCCAACGTCAGGTTCAGGATTCTCTCTTCTCCTAGTCGAGTCAGGGTTCCCACAATATTTAGATATTATTACACAGTAACTTACTAGAAGAAAAGCACTGACCAGAATGCCTATGATTGCAATCACAAGAAGGAAGAAGTTTGGGCTTGAATTATCACCATGGAATTCTATGGAAGGTACAGAAATACCTTTTGAACAATCTTTGGTGTTGATGTATGGCACATAGGTTTTCTGATTACCAATAAACCCCATGACAAATTGAGAAAAACTCTACAGAATTAAACTTACGATCACTGATTACCAATAAACCCCATGACAAATCGAGAAAAACTCTACAGAATTAAACTTACGATCACTTATAACATAATTATATGATGGGGAAAGATTAAAACTTAGACAAAAAAGATAAAAGATGGAATAGCCATTTAGACCGCTTAGTGTGAAACCACTGGAAATCTACAAATACCTGTTTTCTAGAGACACTTCAGAAATAATAAAATCGTATAAATGTGTTAGTAAAGAAAGATTCAAACGACTACCTTATAAATAAAGCAAATAGAATGGTCTAAGGATATGGCCAGAATCGAGAGAGCAAATTATAATGCAGTGCACTTGGAGTGTTGAACGCTACGTCTGCAAAAAAAAAAAAAAAAAAAAAAAAAGAGAAAAATGCTAGCCCAGAATTGAGTGTAAGCCTGCGTGGGCTTATGTAATGCAATTTCTTGAAGAGACAAAGGAATGGTAAAAAAAAGCAGCCAAGGTTTCTTCTTTTTCTTTCCCATTTTTTTTTTATCTTTTTGTTTTGCTATATTTTTGTTTGTGAGGTTAATATGGTATGTTGGTTTGGGAATTCACTGAAGTAATCAATGCTTTTGTTATTGTCAAAGCCAGTTGCAGTTGGAAGTGAATATATTGCATATCTTTCATTTTCTTTATAGGTGAAACTATGGAAGATTGATTGTGATGACTTTTAATGTACTCCATAAATGTAGGTGGGACTTTGGGTTATGAATGAGCCGTCAGATTAGGTGAACCAGATGGAACATCATGAGTTTTAGAACTTCTTGTTTCTTTTTGGAATTACAGGAAAGTTACTTTATTTTTTTTATGAAAAATTTTCTGCCTGGATCATGGAAAGATCGCTCTCAGTCTCCGAGGGTAGACCATAAAACCAAACATTTACGAGGCTTGGAGTCAATATAATCTTTGTTTGCATCTTCTTATTCGTTGACCTTAGTGAAATACGAATATTTATGCATAGATTTGGCATGATTTAATAGCCCTTTCATCGTTAGATTACAATGGAAAGGGAAGAGAATAAAAAAAAGCAGGAATATTTCCCAAGAAAAATAAAACTTAATTCTCCACTTTCACTTCTAAATTCATCCAATTGTAGCTGTGGGGCCTCGGAAAATGGTCTGTAAATTTGATTTTAGACATGCATATATTCTCCCACATCATATGATCCAAGTGCTCACATCGTTTCCTCGCCATTGAAGCAAAGAAACTTTGATTTCCATGCTGTAAGACTGATAAGAGTTAGTAAAAGAAAGCTGGAAATCAAGCGACACCTAGAATGTTTAATCCAACAAATGAAAGAGAAACTATTTGCCAGGTCGATTCTGAAATATTAAATGACTTCCTTTACAAGGTAAATGTTGCTTTCAATTCTAAAAAATACAATAGATCAATGAAGTAGGACAGTTTTAGTCAATGAAGAAGCCCGTCTTTAGTCAAATATGATGACCAAGAAACATCTCTCTATTAACCAAACAGCTCAGTAGTTTATCTTTTCTCTTCTTTGTCATTTCTTCTTTTTTCCAGAGCCAAGCCAATCCTCTAAACCCTTAGTGACCTATTAACATTGATCCATTAACTTTAATAATCTTTGCCACCCATCTCTTTTTCCAAATTCCAAAACCCAATTTAAATAAACTTACGATAATTTTAAATAACCAGAGCTAAGATGGCCATTGTCTTCACCAATCTGTTAAAAATTTAGCTTGCAAAAGCAGCAGCAGTGGTTGAAAATTAACATATGCCCCCCATGGAGAGAAAGATCTAAGACGGCATAAGATTCCAGTTGGAAGATGTAGTTTAAATTAATCGTATGGAATCATCAAAGTTCGAAGAGCATAAGAATAACAATACTACTAACAACAAGATATTATTTACCGACTTCGAATACCAATAATGGATACGCTTTTATTTTTATTTTTTTTATTTTTTCGTGTGAGGGATATATATAGATATATTTGGCAAAATCAAGATCACATGTTCCCTTTTATTGATCTTAAATCCTTATTAATGCAAGGCCCACTTAACCACGGAGAAACGACAAGATATATCTACAAAAATTTCAAAATTTTTGTAACTCTTTTAGACAAAGACAGAAATTTAGAAACACAAGAAGATTCATTACTAACTACAATTTCTAACATCCAATGAAAGTATAATCACCAGTCCAATATATATATATATATATATATATATATATATATGGCATCCCAAGGAAAGTCATGCAATAACCACAAGATTGCTTTGAGAATTAACAATCGCCCTCACAATACCACTCCCCTAATCCTTTCTTATATTATCAACACCAAATTAGCTCCCAGGATAAATAAACGGATTAGCCTCCATGCTAAATTTCCTTTTCGAAAGAAATAACCTCATTTCAGCATAATGGTCTTAAAAGGATAAGTTGGCATGCCTTTTCTTTATATAGTCATTCAAGACAAATAATTTCCATTATTGTTAATTGCATAATAAATAATATATGAAATTTTATCAAGACACAAATGAAAGGAAGAATAAAGAGAATGAATGTAACATTTACAAACCACTTCCATATAGGCAGGTGACAAAACTTTCTGACTCTGAAAAAGATGGAGAGATACAAGGCCTAAGAGAAGATCTAAGACTCTTCAGTTTTACCATCAGGCTCCTTTTCTTCTGTGTTTTCATCTCCAGATTCATCTACTTTCTTTTCGCTGAATTTTAGACGTAGCGGCCGATCCATCAATTCCTGCAAAATGAAGAATAATTAAATCAATGACAATATGTTCTCAGTCAAGATGATGTATAAAGAAAAATATGCTAAAATTATTCATCAACAAAACGCGTAATGCTTAAAATCAAAAGTAACAAAGAATAAATTCACAATTTAAAACCAAAGCAATTATTCACAAGCTATTGACACAAGATGAAGGAACAATTTAAAATTCATAGCAATATTCTCACAATTCTAGACTTCATGTTAAGATTTCTTTACTGCTATAGTTGTTGTGCTGGAATATCGCCAATATAATAAGTCACATGACTTGCATGTCATCGTGAAAGGTTATGTTTCTTTTAAAGATTCAGTTATTAACTAAAAGTTGCGTCTAGATCTATATTTGGACAATTACATCCATATAAACAAACATCTATTTGGATAGTTATGTCTGCTAAAGACATCGATTTGATTATAAATATAGCTCTTCTGATTTCTGAAAGAAATACAGAAAAACAACTTACATTGAATAGCATTTCTATACATGGAATAGAGCTTCCAGGAAAACCAACTATAAGTTTTTTATAACCAAATCAGATAATTATATCCTTAATTTCTCCGATTTTTTTTTTTCAAGCTCATACTCTAACATGTTGTAAGTTTCTACATCAGCAAGAATTGAAATAAGGGGGCAGCTGAGATTTGAGTGAGGGAACAAAATTAAACGGTTAGGAATGCATTACTATGACTATATAGACAAGTTTTTGTAACATAAATGTAATTTTTTATATATATTTGAGAGGGACATCAAATTTATGCCGAGACAATCTCATAATACAAAAGAGTTCTAGTCAGTAATCACCTTCATAAGCCTCAACACCAATGTAATCAGTCTAGTAACCATACTAACCAAAATTTATGGTCTATGGATAGTGCTCCATAACTAAAGGCAAAAAATATAGATTACCTTCCCATTTAGAGTAGAAATTGCAGCCTCAGCTTCCTCCTTTGTGGCAAATGAAACAAAGCCATACCCTGCAGACTGTCCTGAAGGGGTTCCAAAAATAACTCTGGCTGAAACTGGGTTAAAGGCAGAGAAAATTTCTCTGAGATGACTCGACCTAACTTTCCAAGCTAGATTCGACACATAAACCTTATGGCGTGTTTCACGAGAAGGAACAATTGGCTGAGGAGAAGGTGGTGAAGGTCTCTTAAATCTCCTTGCAAAGTCTACCCTAATAATTCTACCTGACACCTCCTGCACCAGAAATCATAGTTAAATATGCACATGAGGTAAATCGTACATGCAAGGGAAAGCAATTCTCTTATTTTACTCTTGATGATAATGTCTTCTTTCCTTTTTTTCCTTTTTCTTTTTTTGCTCCGCTACAAGCTCATTCAATGTGGGTAAGCCTGATTCATCTAGAAACCAACAATCCCATTGCAGCATCTCAAACCCAGAGTTTTAAAAGGATCTCTCATTTAAAAGAAGAAGGGGTTCACAGGACATAATTGAATATCTTAAAACTTATTAATCATTCATATATCCACCTCAAAAAGACTATAACAAGACTTCATTTAGCCCAATTCAACAATTAAAATGCGTAAAACGATTTATATTTTCCCAGCTGAGTGAAAAACCGAGTTGATTAGCAGCGTACAAATGGCAGAGCTTTGATAAAAATGATAGAAGAAAAATACCCTTTATGTACGAAAACGAAACAAAATAGTAAATAAAATAAAATAAACTTACATAAGAGTCGAGATTATCGACTGCAGCCTGAGCTTCTTCACCAGAAGCCATTGTCACAAAGGCAAAATTTCTATTTCTCCCATCTTTTTGCTTTATAATCTAAAAAACAATCCACATAGTAAAAAGTACCCATATCATAAATCATCACAAAAATTTTTTTTAAGGCACTAAAAAAGGCATACTTTTTTTTAAATAAAAGAGAAGCCTGTAGTGTTATAGAGAAAAGAAAGAACCTCAACATCTTTAACGTTCCCATATTGGCCAAATAGGTCTTTGATATCAGCAACTGTGAAAGCCCATGGCAAATTCAACACGAAAAGCTTTCTTTTCGCATTTGATTTCTGGGTTTTCTCTGTTTCAGCTTCTACGCCTACTTCTTGCACGGTTGAGCAAACTATAAAACCCAGCTTTTTCTGGGTGCTGATTAATGGAAAGATGGAGTAATTGTGGGAAAGCATTGGGGTAGACATGGAAATATGGGAAGTTATGGAAGAGAATTTTGTAGGTTTGGAACATAATAGAGTTTTAGGGGAACAAAAAGAGTAAAGTGAAAAGGAGAGTGCTGCTACTGCTTCGACGGCCGCCATTGTTTTTAAGTTTTCAGTCAGCAGCAAATATTTCAACTTTTTTTGATGGAAATCTTGGAAAAGATTTTGACTTTGAAGAAGTGGATAAGAGATTTTATTTGGCAGGTTAACATGGTCATTTTCTTTTCAGTTTTTTTTTTAATTTCTTAAATAATTATTGTTTCTTGCATTGCCACGTAGTTTTAGTTGATACTATATTTATCTATTTCATAGTTTTTAGATGGCCAAGAAAAATGAAACCACATTGCCTTCTGCATGACTGTTCATCATCCGATACCATACCTTCTATCATATGCCAGAGCAATGCTATTAATTACTCACAAATATTTTTTTTTTCTGTATTTGAACAAATATTAAGAACCCATTAGTTATCAACCCTTACACTGTCAAAGTTGATTCATTTTTTCTGTGTTGAACGAAAAATATTGCAGTACTTTCCAGAAAAGCTGAAATGGCGAAACTTCAAAGCTCTTGTGATTCCTGTTATGAAGAGAAATCCATAGGACAACTAGTGGAAATAGAATGTTAATGAAAGACTTATTTTGTATATTGTAATGAGATTCTTGAATATTAATTGTCAAATTTGCTTTGGGGTTTCTTTGATTCAAGTCTAACCCAACTCCATTCTAATAATAGGGAGGATATCCCGAACAAACACATAATATACCGTTATAAGTAGGCCCCTCCATGGTTAAAAGTATGGATCTGAAATTGCTCAGCCCAACTTAACTAATGGACAATAGCTTATGCATTTTAGCCCGGTCTACCTCAATTAACAAGCGATAACAAAACTAATGGATCAATAAAATTAAAAGAAAATCTCCGCAAGCAAGTCATTGCGTGATGTTATCTTCTGCAAAATAGGCATAAGCATGTGAAATTTGGCTGAATCAGAAAGCATGTTGTGTCTTCAAAGTTGCAAGAAAGAAGCCAAGCGTAAAGGCAGCGGGGAAAGCAGAACCAAAGCACAACCTTTGCAGGGTTAGAGCCTAACCGTATTTGGGACGTATAGCTATCTTCTTTCTAATGTATTTTCTTGGGATTCTTTTCTTTTCCCTTGATAAATATAAAAGTTGTCGACAACTAATCACTTTTGTTTCTTTTCCTTCCCATATCCTTACAAGGTATTCCTTTTCAAAAAGTGGTAGTCAAAGTGATTAGACTTGAAAACCTAAATTCACTTTAAACACTGGTATCGATTGCTTTGCATTGGTAGCTTCCAAACCATTTTTTGTTATCAATTGCTTTGCCTTGGTTACTTCCAAACCATTTTTTCAGCACGTATATCTTTAGTCGAGGCAATTCCCTTTTCTTTTCATTATTAGAGTTTTTTTTTTTTTTTCCTCTTTCCATTAGTAGATCTCAAAACAATACCCAGATAGTTGTTCGGACTGAATAAGTTCTCCAAACAAAATGGCTTTAAGCAACAATGTCATCGGTGCAATCAACTTTGTTGCTCTGCTGCTCTCAATTCCAATACTTGGTGCTGGAATCTGGCTTGCAAATCAACCAGACAATTCTTGTGTGAAGATTATGCAATGGCCTATTATAATTTTGGGGATCTTAATCTTGGTTGTAGCTCTAGCAGGCTTTGTAGGAGGGTTTTGGCACATCCCATGGCTCCTTATTGCTTACCTTATTGGCATGCTCATCCTTATCATATTGCTTGCATGCTTGGTTGTTTTCATCTATGTGGTTACCATCAGAGGTTCAGGCCACCTTGCACCTAGTCGAGCATTCTTGGAATATCGTCTGGAAGATTTTTCAGGCTGGCTTCAACGAAGAGTCAGAACTTCTTATAAGTGGGAAAGGATAAGAACCTGTCTCAGCTCAACAGAGATTTGTGCCCAATTGAACCAGAGTTATACAACGGCTATCGATTTTTTTAGTGCTCATCTGACTCCCATAGAGGTAAATAATCTCAGTTTATCTGCCTAGTTTTAATTTAATCCTCACATCTCAACGTCGGCTTTCGAGTTCTATAGTGCTTGTTAAAACAACACTAGGAAAATGTCAGCTTCTTAATATTACTTCAACCTTTTTTCTTTTTTTTTTCTTTTTGTTGTTGAAAAATACATGGCATAAATTCTTGTTTATATCAAGAAAACAATATGAGATTTATGATGTTTTCTTGTCATAAGTTTCGAAATCTTCCCCCCGAATTGGATTTTTTTCCCCGTAATCGTACTTTAACAATATTCTTAAGACCAATTTTTCCAAGCATAGAAGTAAAGAATAATTAGGCATGCATGCATGCATGATATGGTTAGATTCTCAAACCATGTGTTAAATCTTATTTGCCAAAGTATTCTCTTCTTTTATCTTTATTCTTGATGCTTTTTCATTACAGTCTGGGTGCTGTAAGCCGCCAACCGTATGTGGATACACATTTGTAAATCCAACAAACTGGATCAGCCCCATTAACAACATAGCAGACCCGGATTGCATACAGTGGAACAACGACCAAACGCAGCTCTGCTACAATTGTAACTCTTGCAAAGCAGGATTACTTGGAAATCTGAAGCAGGAATGGAGAAAAGCCGATATAATACTGCTTATAACTCTTATTGCTTTGATATGCGTGTATTTGGTTGGGTGTTGTGCCTTTAGGAATGCCAAAACTGAGGACATATTTAGAAGATACAAACTAGGTTATACGTGAGAAAGAAGTTAATTGTAAGCTGGTAGTGGTGCAATTGGGGCTGTATTCAATGGAGTTTTTGATTTTATGATTTGTATAAGCAGATACATTCCTTGTTTTTGAAAAATGTGTTGGTACCAATTGTTTTCATTACATGGTAGAAATTTGTTTGGTTTTACTATATGACATATGAGTACATGAGCTAAGTTGATTTTTGTTTTCTTTTTACAATATCCAAGTTTTAAAGAGATATTATTAGCCATAACAAGTACTAATTAATATGATCAACTGCAATTTTTTTTTCCTTTAACGTTTCGGCATAACCAGTCAGCTCGGTATAGAAGAGGAAAAGAGGATTTGGGCATCTATATTTCATCACAAACTTGAAACCTTAGCAACCCAAACTCAATTCAACGGCTATCGGCCCAAAACTCCAAAACGAGACTGACCCATTTTGTTTGCTACATACTGATCGGATCTTTTCATTGAATTGGATCCAAAACCTGCCCAAGCTCTATGGCCCTCGAGCCCTAGTGCTCAGAAACATCCCCAGAGTCCAGACAGGGTCAGAAGTACAAAAAACAGTAAGGCTAAGTTGAATCTTTGGAATTTTTTTTGGATATGATGTTGTCTTTTTATGACTCTTTTTTTTTCTTTGCCCTCATCGTTCGAAGACAAGGAAACAACAAGAATCCCCATCGGTGGAGTGCTAGATAGTTTTGGTCTAAAGCATTCCTCACGCTTATATTTGGCCCACATTTTAGTGTCTTATTGCAGAGGCGTCGGCTTCCGAATTGTTATGGACAAGAAGCAATTTTCCAGATTCTAATAAAACTAATGCTTTGATGACAAAAGTAGATTTTCTGAGTTATTGTTTTGATTCATTGAAGACTGTACAATATACATCCCAAATTGAGCTTTTTAAAGAGGCCGGTAGTAGGTACAGGCAGTAGGTATACGGACATGATGAAACTTAATGGACATTAAACAGTCCATGTCCCGCAATATGTTCGAGCAATCCGTTTCTGACAAGTTTGAAGGTCATATCTACATAGAGAAATTCAGGATTGGAGTTCAAATGAGACAGATTATGTTTTTGAGTAGTCGTGTATGATCTTCTTAACGGGCCTAGGGTTCTTAAACTAGACAACCAATGAAGGTCTCGAAGCTGAGTATATTGCAAATTTTCGTAACCAAATGTCATTCATGTCTGCCAAAATCGACGCAATTAGAGGAACTTGACTCGTCTAAGGTTCAAGTCAATTGCTGAAGGCCGAAACCTCGTCGTACGTACGAGCCACAACTTGCGCTTCACGCGTAAGTTTGTCGCATTGTGTGTGTGTGGGGGGGGGGGGGGGGGGTTGGTTTGGAAGGACCGAACTGTGTTAAAGTGGGTCACTAAATAGACTCAAAATTTAAGGCTTTCTTAGTAAAACAATGGTTAAGATGAATCACGAGTTCATCAATGAAATGACAAATTCAGGTCAATATAAAAATGTGGCCATAAATGAACACGAATGAGGATATCAAATTTCCATGGCTCAAATTTGAAATAGGCACAGCCGCCCAAGTTTTATAAAATCAGAGATATTTTTGGTCAGGAATGTGACTGATCCTACGGCTTCCAATGGTTAAGGCTCATGCATGTCTAGAAATCAAGATAAAGCGCAGTTTTAACATAATACGTACCAACAATGTCGTCTTCTAAAGCCGGAAATCTAGCTCTTTACAACACTATATATCAAGAGAATTTTATTATTAGCCTGTAATCCTAAATATTCAATATCAATTACAACGCCTGCAATATTTCACATCGTGCGCTGAATCTCACGTCAATTTGTATAATATAATTAATAGTTAATTACATATTAGTCACTTAATCGTGACAAAAGCCTGTGTCATATTTTAATATACCATAAGCATCAAGATCTTCTCGGATTTTTTTTCTCCTTTGATAGGATTCCATGCCAGAATAAACGGATCATGGGATTATTTATGTTAAAAACCCCAAAGGATACTTTTTTAAAGTTATTATATATATATATATATATAGTAATATATTCAACAAATTAATTGAAAATGGTAATGAAATCATCGACTATACTACATTAAGTATAATGTTATTAGTATAAATAGTATAGTAACTAAATTTAAAAGTACTCTAAAGGCACTTTTTAAGAAAACGGACCTAATAATTTTAATATTTATATCGTAATTATATCATAATTATATTTAAAATATTTTATATTAATTATAATATCTGATATGTTAATAATCGCGTTTTATATATTTTAAAATATTTATAAATTTATATCATATTTATATTTTTTTATTTCATATTTATATTATATCATCTCTAATATTATTAGATTTATAGTAAACTCATGTTGAAATAACTAGTTGCATGGAGCTTTCTGAAGTACTGTTAAATCTGTACGCCAGTATTGACTTTAGATTAAACTAATTTAACAGAGAGTTGACCTTTTTTTCGGTTCAAGTCCTGAAATCTCGGTTAATTGTTCTAGCTTAATAACAGCATTCTGCTGAGTGCTCACGGGTGCTGGCATTAAACGAGATTCCTGCATCTCTGACAGCAATATTGGACATATGTTGGCTCTTCTTGGTGGAAAAATCAACTAATTATAAACCAACTCAAAACTAACCAGAAGTAATATATGTCTTCTTATAGGGTGGAGAACCTATTTTCTATCATTCATTTTTTTTACCCTCACGGAATGATGTCAAAGTGAAACAATTGGCATTAATTATAAAGAAATAAATTGATTTTAATTCGTAGCAACACATGTCAACAGTACTCTTAGCATAAAATAATCTAGCCTTGCAATGGACAAGCACCCAAACTTGACAAAAACAGGTCGGCTTACCCAAATAAGGCTCGTTTAACATCAAAATTGATGATTATATTAATTAATTAAGGTTCTCAAATAACAAATGTAAACGTGGATGAATATTTAAAGATATGGAAACATTGTTTAGTATTCACATAAATATTGCTATAATAATGCTTGTTCTTGACCCCATCATATAAATGACAAATTTATGGGGATGACTATTTCGGCCTCTTGTTGGTCAGATATTGTAATCCTAAACCCTATCCAAATAATAATATCCCAAGTGCGTCATCAACAAAAACTAAAAACCATCCAAATCCAAATAATGAAACACGTTGGACTGTTCCTCCAAATCATATAAAATTCCAAAGGAGTTTTCACATAAAGGGGAGGTCCCCTGCAAGTTGGGTTCCATAACCGATGATTGAAAAAAAATGTGACATCAATCCCAGACACCATATGGGGTACTGATGAGGGGTTGCATCACAAAATTTTTAACAACTTTGGCATTTCATAAAGGGACCTAACATCAAGTATGTT
>JBBYHM010000013.1:228888-249085 GCA_038381775.1 Adansonia rubrostipa
TGTTTTTGTTCAATGAAATTGGAATGCAAGTCAAGCAAAGTAGGCTTTTTCTGCCCCCAAAACAACAAAACAATAGCTGAAAAAGAAGAAAAATAATATTTTAAAAAGGAAAAAAAAAGAATTAACCAGGGATAGTGGAACCTTTCTCATGGTAATTATCAGCAAAAGCCTCTTCCTCTTTGGGCCCTTTTCGCAAATTTATTAAACAATTAAATTTCCATCCACCAAAAACTCATTAATTATATATATACATATCATAAGAAAAAAAGTGGATTAATAGAAGATTATTATCTTTTATGATTGGATTCAGTTTGACTAAGCTGGCTTGTACCGGAGAAATCCAAAGACACAATACATATTCCCAAAATACTTATATCTATAACTTCGATAATAAACATGTAATTTAATAATGTTATTTTATCTGTTATTAATAGATAAAATGATTTTTTTATTTTTTTATAAATTTTTTTCATAAATTAAATCACTTTAAATTCCTATAATGTATTAAAAAATTTTATAATTATTTAAATTAAATCAAATTAAAATATAAATATTTTATATTTAAATTTAGTTCGATTTTATAAGTACACGGATTAGAACAAATTTTTACTTAGATAAACCTTCAGATTTTTAAGGGGACAATCCAATCCCTTGAGAATCTTAGATTGATCCCACGGACTCCGCACGCCACTCGCGACTAAAAGGAAAAGGGGATTGCCGTTCGATGCTATGTCGTTTTCACACCGTGTTTTGGGTGTTTGACTCAAGGAAAAATTAAAAAAAAAGGCTTCGGCCTTCAGGCTTTTTTTGCGGGGTGGGAGGTCATCCCCCATAGGGGCCCCGTCGGAGTTTGGGACCCAATTCTATTATTCCTCTTATGTGGGACCCAAAGTCCCTTTGGTTTGGTACTCTGTTTCTTTTTCCTGTGGGTCCATCATTTTGAAGCTTTGAGAAATCTCGATGCCTTGGCCGGCATCCACGGTACTCTAGTTACATCAAAACATTACCATTCGCATCTAAGTCTTCGTATGTTTTGATGCCAGCCAATGACGTTGCGCCATGTCATTACGTGTAGAGTTTGACTTTGACTAGATAAATTACTAATCATATTTTTTTTGTCCTAGTTTTGAACTTGTCCCTTATTTGAAGTTTTGCCCTAATTAAGAGCACCAATGAAATAGTATTAAAGTTTCATTGTCGTTTGGCTTTATTTGTTTAGATAAGTGAGTGAAAATTGGCCAAAAAATATCTTTAAAATGTGTTTTTCTTCATAAATCGCAGGGACGGAGTTTTTTTCATCTTTATGGAGGAGAACTTGTGTGAAATCATGTACTTGAAGACTAATTTCTAAAGTGAAAATAATCCCTTCTCTTTTCTTGAGATTTTGGAAGATTAAAAGTGCATTATTCATTAATGTATCCAATCTATTAGTGGTTTAAAAAATTTTCTTAATTGAAATCATGGATCAATTTCTAGAAATTTGACTTTATTTCATGTTGATTTGTATTTAACAATTGCCTACTTTCAAACTTTATAACCCTTTCTTTGGTTCGTTTTTTCAAACTCATTAATAGAACATTATAACTTTATTATTATTTTGTGAGTTCAAAATTTAGTCTAATTGATTTATAAAGTTATTTATCAAAAAATGATATCTTACAAATTTACATTTTGAATCTTAAAATATAAAATTTTTAAGTTACGATTTTGTTTTATACTAAAAAAATTTTATTACTTTAATTTTTTTATAAACTTATTCCATTTGTTTAATCAATTTATACAATCATGTATATATATATATATATATGTGTGTGTATATATTAGGTTTTTGATTAGTTATGTTTGATTTGTTATGTTGTCTTTAATCTTCTTTTATTTTTCTTAATTTTAAAAGCCAAAAAAGTTGCTAATATATTTATAAACTGAAGGTAAAGATAAGGGAAAGAAAGATGTAATTGTCAACAATAATGTTTGCTTAATTTTAGTAATAATTTCTTAATTGAAAAAGAAATTTAATGGAAAAAAAAAAAGAAAAAAAAAGATAGAACCATATTTTAGAGGGGGAGTCCCACCAAGTTGCAAAGGAGCGTGGCTTTCATTGCCACGAGAGGCGAGCGTCGGCCAACCAAATCTAATCCTTTTGTCCCTAGTTATTTTCTTCGACATAACCTTCAGTCCTTCACTGCTTATTTTGCTTAATTAAATTAAATTAAATTCCATGACTTTAATCTCACTGCCCCTTGATAGGGCAAACGTGGTTTTTCTCCTTCTCTTTTTAAATTCCTTTTTTTTTCAATAAAATTAAACGTAAAATTTAAAACCTTTTTGATTTAGTACTCAAAGTCTATAAGCTTGAATTTCTTTCAGGATTATTTTATCTGAATTTTTGGAATTCATTTTTGAAGTATAATAAGTTGGGATTACGTTTAAGATTTCTTTTTTAGCAAAGAATTTGAATAATAATATGATGTTTTGCAGTACATTTTTGTCTAATTAAGACCTCCAAAATGTGAAGCCAAGAAAGGCCGACATGCATACTGTTTTATGTATAATTTAAATTGATTGAACTTGAGATAAAAATCTTGTAATTTGATAATTTTTAATTTAAATTATTATTTATTTAAAAAAATTATTGAAAAACATATATATATATTTTAAAATATTTTAATATAATTTAAATAATAAAATAAATTTAAATTCAATAAAATTAAGTCTAATCAAATATATATTTTTTATTATTTGAATATGGCTGACAAGTATAACTAAATTTTGGTGCGTCGTGTTGCTTTTTTTTTGGGAGGGGGGGTGGGGGGTGAATTTCTCAGAGGTTTCGCACTATTGCTTTTGTGTACTTCCTACACAATATTAATATATTATTAAATTAAAATATTAAGGAAAAGCGAAAAACAAATAGTAGCTTCTATGAAGATGCAAGAATGAAAGCCTGAAGAAATGATTGACCATATATCTTGGAAGAACGCACTGATCCTGCATTGCCTTTTATTTATTGTACTCCAAAACTTATTCACTGAGAATTTCGTTTCATTAAATGTGATATCATCTCTAGTACTCATAGAGTCTAGACTAGGTGAAAGTACAATGATCTTGCGTGCTCAATTTCTCCACTTCTCATGTTTATTTCTTTTCTTTTCCCTCTTTTCCCGATTGATTTTATGAATGTAGTATTTCTTTATGCGAATGTGACTTTATCCATTTGCTTCATTCAAAATTTTATCTTACAAGTGCTCCTCAAAATGATCAAGTCTTCGTGGACACTAGAAATGTCCTTCGAAATTGTATTCAGACTTGTAGGGTGCATTGGGTATGATTTTTCAAATTGGGGTTGGTTTTAATTATAATCTAATTATAAGAATATTTTTATTTAAATTTAATTATAATATATATATTTAATTATAAATATATAAATATTAATATAAAAATAAAAATATTTTTTTTAAAATTTATTATTTTATGAAAATTAAAATAATTTTTGTCCTCGCTAGATTCATGATCACCTCTAATTGTAGGTGATTTTGCTCTCTTTCCATAAAAAATTGTTTGTTGCCTTACATGATAAAGGACTCCAATGCTATTTGGTCTTGGTCAAATTATACACTAAGGGAAAATACAGTAAATTTTTTTTTTTTTTTGGGAAACCGTCCCCTTACCCTCTTAATTTACCTGCTTGAGTTATATATGAATATTATTAATTATTAATTATTATTTTTTAAGTTTGACACGTTTTTAATTAGTATCAAATAAAATTATAATTAAGTTATATTCTAATGCTAGTACATATTAAATATTTTAAATTTATCTTTAATTCAATTATATATAAAACTAGTACTTTTAATATTTAAAGTAAAAATTGAACAAATATTAGTTTTGATTAACAAAATTCTAACGTTTGCTACTTTCTAAAGATATAAAATGTGCCTTCCAAATTAATAAATGTAAGTGTATTTTCAACAAAATCTAATAGATGATAATGATATTTTGCTTTTTTTTGTTCTTTCTTTTTTAATCGATTTCTTTAGCACTAATTTTTAATAAAATAATAAATTTAGTTTAAATAAAAATTTAATAAATTCATTTAAAAATATTTCACATAAAAAACAAATAGTTACGGTACACATTGTAAAAGTCATTAGGGGGAAAAAGATACTTGACAAAGTTAATTTGTAGTTCCATCCTCTCCATAAAAAATAATTTCTATTATCTAACATATTAAAGCACATTATGCACCCAATGTGTTGCATTGGCTTCCCATTCGATATAAAGTTTATTATTTTTTTTTGGTAATAAGCTCAAGCTTTTAAGGGTATTCTCCAATTTTGCTTGAATTTATTTTTTCCTTTTAAATAATTTTAAAATATATTCTTTTACATAGATACGATATGATAGATACAATTGATACAAGATTTCATTGCAGCAAATGTGTCTTATCCAAAATATCAAATGGATTAGACCCAATATAAGAATCTTGGATATGAACAAAAAGATTGGGCTTCAGCCTATGACAAAAGTTTTGAAGCTGGGGTTTGGACCCATATGGTTGTTTGGTCACTCACAAACCAATGGCTTGTTTGCAGTCCAAAAATGGAAATAACATTTAGACGTGATAGATGAGATCCAGTGCAGATTCTTTGTTTATCTTGTGGGTTTCGCTAATCAAATTCAACCCTCTTTTTGTCGGTTTTTTCTCTCTCCGTCGTCGTCAATCACCATGGCTGATGAAGCCACACAAGTAGTGATCTTCACCTACGAAACTTTGAAACAAGGCCATGGAAATCACTATCTAATGCAAGACCTTATCCCCCAAAAAGACGCCACATTTTTAGGTGTTCATTTGACTAACCAACCCCAGCCATTGTTTTGGGCCCACATGGCATCCCTTACCTCATCAACCTTCCTGGACATGGCCATCGAGTCAAGGGCGAGATATACACTGTGACGACTCGGGGACTAGTCCGACTGGATGAACTGGAGGGCACCAGCATCGGGCGTTACGAGAGGTTACCTATTCAAGTGTACGATGAAGAGAAAGGCGGCCTTTTGGGTGCTGCGGTGGCGTATTTCGCGCATAGAAGTTTCGGGCAGAGCTGTGGGAGAAGAAAGGGAAAGTGGGTTTGAACGAGTTTGGAGAAAAAGAGGGAAAAGAGTATGTTAGAAAACAGAATAGGCCTGACGGAACTGATTTTCTTCATGATATTTCATCGTTTCTTACCCTTGAATCTTGGTGAATAATTGTCCCTTTATTTTTTCTTTGGTTTGGAAATAAATCAAATAATTGTATGATTACAGTAACAATTAGTTTTAAATGAAACGATTTCTTTCCCATTGTGTAGATCACTTTAATTGTTACATTTCCATGGTTATTTTTACCAGGATCTTGATTGGTGCTTGACAGGGCTTGCACTAAAGACTAGTGTGGTTGCCCTGGAAGCATTTGCTGACAATATACCAAAGTTTCATCTGTTGGCAAATGACAATAAAAGATAAGTAGCAACACATGAGAATAGTCCCATTCCATTGCTCTTATTATTAATTCAGAAACAACAACGGCAAGCACACTCTGCCAGGCCACCATTTATGGTAACACAAACAGCAGTTTTTCTAGGTTTATATTCTGCTTCACAACTTGGTTACAGAATCTCTTTGGCCCCTTTTCCGTAAGTTATTATATACACACAACCACCAGGTTTTCTCAATGTTCATCAACTTTTAGTTACAGAGGTGCAGTCATCTGCACATCCAAAGAATTTCATGCTTTGCATTAAACCCTCGAATCTTGAAGATGACACACCTCCACCCTTTGTCTAATTTCTTTAGATTTGGCTGCAGGATTGTGTTTGTATCTGCATTGCTATCTCTTCTGAGACAACAATCATATATTTCTAGTAATACCTTTGGAAAATTGTCTTCACGAAGTAACCATTTTCAAAAATCCTTTTTCTCCTAGTCCTAGCCAATGAAAAGAAAAACAGAAAACTAGCTTGAGCAATAGGATGCAAAAAGAGAAGATAGATTTAGTATTGGGCTTCCTTTTAGCTTCTGAACTTTGTCCTGCAATTATAAGTAATTATTCCAAACTTGAGGCCTTTTGGGCTATCCAACATTTTGTAGAATGAAATTAGAAAAACGTGTATAGTGTCTTGTAGCGTATTTTTTTAAAGAAAAGTATTCATTTCATGAAAAAAGCGGGCCTCAATTTGTTAACTAATGGTATTTATTTATTACATAAAATAAAGGAAAGTGGGTTTATGGATAACAACTTTAATCATTTTTTGTATTGTAGTAACAATGCAAAAAACCCAGATTAAGCTCCAAGGGTGATTTAAAATGAAAAACTCAATCCTATGTACCACATTGATTGAATTAATAAGGAAGGTCTTAAAAGATGTCCCTCACAAAAAATGAAAAAACAAATTAATAATACAAGAGCAAAATTAAAAAATAAATGAAAAAGTAGATAGGTGAGAAGGTGCGTACTTAGTTTTTCTAATAGTGGTAGGATATCACCATCCACCGTCTGTAATCTATTAGGACTAATTGTAATAGCCTAATAGGTTCTTTTATGCATTATGGTGTCCAATACTTGAACATCTATTAAAAAAGAAAAGGAATTAATAATGGTCCAATTGTATCCAACTATAAGGGTTCTTGGTTTTCAACTGCGTCCATTGGCAATCATTTCGACCAAGGGAGGTGGAGGTGGGTATTTGTGTGGAGATCTAGCTAGAAGTTGGACTTTTTTGTGCTTAAGTTTGCCACCCAGCAGCTCACATGAGCCACTTTAGAAAGGGTTGCATTGCATCCACCAAGTTCAGCGATTCTAAAGGGTAATCTCCCACCGAAAAGGTCAAGGAACGGACCAATAAAACTAAAAAGAACACCCAAAAGAGAAAACTAAAACTGGATGTATCGAAGTCATATTTGCGGTTTGCCAAGTAAAATAACGATGGGTGAATATTGTCTCAAAAAGAGAAGAGGTTCGATCTTTCTTGTAATATTGAGGACGTCAGAGATGATGTTGTATAAGGAATGTGGTGGGGAAAGAAAAAGGATCCACTAGCCAAGCAAAATGAGATGGAGTGGACCCACTAATTGAAGGGATGAGACATGGCAATAGGGAAAATCAAATCTAACCTTACTTTTGGTTATGGCAATTTGATGCACTTTTGAGAGTGGATTTCGAGCTGGACATCTATATTACATTTTCATTTCTAACTTTGACAGAATTGCAACTTCTTAACTCCAGGAATCATCTTTTCTGCAAAATATAAATCACAGAATTTCCACCATATTTTCAGCCAGATAGTACAAAGATTCACCCAATCTTTATTTTGGTAATGGCAACTTGATGAATGCAAATTGTTGTAACTTGGAAGCTGGGTTTCGAGCTGGATCAAATATTAATATTTTATTTAATCAATTTCAAACAACTAAAATATCTGTCAAGGCCAGACTCATTTTTCCATCACTCTTTTCCTACCTGATTTTTACCTGTAATGAGTTCCATAGTAATGGACATTGCAAATTGCAGAGAAGCTTGAACATTGATCCAATGTGCAAAGTAATAGATAAGCCAAGTGAACAGACTTCTGCTTCCACTAAGTGGTAATGACGGCATTTTTTTCTTGTGCATTTGAGGGCACAGAAATTTGTTTTGTTCTTTTTGGCTATTTAGACAGAATCATGATTAAGATTTGCTTAAAATATGATGGATAATAACATCATATTCGCAACTCTAAACAAGGTATTTCTGCACCTACTAATTAAAATACCATTGTTCAGTGCTTGTTTGGAGAGCACCAATATTCACATGGAGAGGATATACGCAAATTAAAAGGTCGTAATTGTACTGACTTTGCTAATCTTTTTTTTCCCCAAAATTTAGCTTGAATTATTGAGATAATTGGTTGGCTTTTCAGAAGTGGTGCTCCACTAAATTAGACTCGAAAACGGGATAGGCCAATTTATAGAAAGTGGGCATACTCTGTTTGCCCCTCTAGCGAATCCATCTGATTCTCGAAACTAAGTGATCGTTCAAAAGATATTTAATTAGATGATTGAAACAGGTGACTTCTTTCACTTCATAAATAGTATGTAAAAATGATGGAGGTTTTTTTGTTTTAAACCATACCGCCCTGAATATGAAGGTATAAACGTGAAAATGCTAAGAATTTCTTCCAAAAAGGGCTGCTGCAGAGAGTGAAGCTGTGAGCCTGTGACAAGTTAACTAAAAGATTTTAGGACTTTACCAAAATCAATGGGCTGAATATTAGGAAATTTTCTTTTGGAAACTTAGAATTCTTTTCTTCATTTATTTGGAAAGTTGATAATTCTTTTTTGCATCTCTCATCGACACTTTAACCCGCAAAGATTAAGAGTTCTATACAACTTAAAAAAAAAAAAAAACTGGTCTCTTATTTAGTAAATTTATGGAGCAATTATTATATCGGCCTGTCATGGTGTTTTCTTCTCATAAAATCGACTCCCACCTATATGGAATGATTCTAGTCCTACTCTCTAACGAATCACATCTTTTTAGTAAATATTTGCGTTGCATACATGTTTTGAAACATAACTTAATTAGCATTCTCATGCATGTTAATTCTAACATCCTTATGTAGTTGTATGTTTATTTAAGCTCCTACTGTCAAATTATTGAATCAGTTGTTTCCTTTTCAATGATTGAAGCAATAATATTAATTATTCTTACATGATTTGCAAGAAACAATATTATTGAGAACCTAAGCAGATAATGAGATAGACAATGCTATTGCCAAGTTAATTAGATAGATCATGTTAAACAAGTTGCTGAGTTGCTCATAATTTAGTATTTATCAATCTGCTTCACCCTAATAGCCATCGGTCTGACTCAGATATCCATCAAAATAAAAAGCATAAAGAAGACTATGTTGTAGGCGTTATTAATTGAAACAAACAGTGGAATTAAGTTTAAATTTAAAAATAAAAATTGGGTGCCAGCCGAAGCACTCTAGTGGGTCTACTAGTGTGAGTTTAAACTTGCGTCCTACTGCCGACTTGACCATGTTGTGGGGGTACCCAGAACTTACCTTTTGCATGTGCGAGCTCCTACTCCTTTCATTGTAGCACACGCGTATTTCGTTTTCAGGCCTCCAACCCAATCCCTATATAAACCCATCTTCACTTGCATTCTAAACCAAGGTGAACTGAAACGTTCCCATGGCTACGCAGAAGATACTTGTGGCAGTTTTATTTGCGTTATTAGGTGTGGGTATCTGTTCCGCAACTAGAGCTCTCCTTACTCTTGATGAAGTAGCTTCTCACCTTTCAGGTATTGGTCATGATGGTGGCACCATTGGTGTATATGGTGGTGCTGGCTTCCATGGAGGAGGTGGAGGAGGCTCAGGAGGTGGTGGTGGCAGTGCCTATGCAAATGTAGGAGAACAAGGAGCTGCCGGATATGGAGGTGGTAGTGGTAGTGGAGAAGGCGGTGGTGTTGCTGGATATGGAGGTGGTGGCGGAGGTGGCAATGGTGGTGGTGGAGGTATTGCGAGTGGAGCTTCTGGATATGGAAGTGGAGGTGGTGAAGGAGGTGGGTATGGAGGAGCCGGCGGACATGCAGGTGGTGGTGGCTATGGTGGCGGAGGAGGTAGTGCGGGTGGAGCTTCTGGATATGGGAGTGGAGGTGGCGAAGGAGGTGGAGCTGGTGGTAGTGGGTATGGAGGAGCCGGCGGACATGGAGGTGGTGGTGGCAATGGTGGTGGAGGAGGTAGTGCGGGTGGGGCTTCTGGATATGGAAGTGGAAGTGGTGCTGGAAGTGGAGCTGGTGGTGGCTATGGAGGAGCTGGTGGACATGGAGGCGGTGGTGGCATTGGTGGCGGAGGAGGTAGTGCCGGTGGGGCTTCTGGATATGGAACTGGAGGTGGAGCTGGTAATGGTGGTGGGTATGGAGGAGCCGGTGGACATGGAGGTGGTGGTGGTGGCAACGGTGGCGGCAGAGGTAGTGCCGGTGGAGCTTCTGGGTATGGAAGCGGAGGTGGCGAAGCAGGTGGAGCTAGTGGTGGGTATGGAGGAGCTGGTGGATATGGAGGTAGTGGTGGCAATGGTGGCGGCGGAGGTAGTGCCGGTGGAGCTTCTGGATATGGAAGTGGGGGTGGCGAAGGAGGTGGAAGTGGATATGCAGGTGGCGGTGGTGGAGGGAATGGTGGTGGCGGTGGAGGAGGATATGGCTCTGGAGGGGCACATGGAGGTGGATATGGCAGTGGAGCAGGAGCTGGAGGAGGTTTTGGTGGTGGTGCAGGTGGTCATGGTGGTGGTGGCGGTGGCGGTGGTGGCTCTGGTGGTGGAGGCGGTGGTGGATATGGTGCGGGAGGTGCACATGGGGGAGGATATGGAGGTGGTAAGGGGGGTGGTGAGGGTGGTGGCTATTGGCCTTGAGAATACCTTGTCACCAGTACACTACATTAAGAGTGTGAATGTTCCTACCCCCAGTATTAACAAAAATAAGGGCAATTTTGGGTACGAAAACCAAAGTGCTCAAAATATTGTCAAGAAACTTTGGAAGCCAAATGATATTAATCTGAAACTTAGAAGCTGTATCGTATGATATTAATATGAATCCATCGTTTGCCAGTGATTTAAATCATATATTACATCGTTCGTAAACATTTTAGCAATCGAAATTTATATATGTTGATATTAATCTAATTCAAAAGGTTGCTGTCTGCAATTCGAACGCTACGTGCAAGACTTCATTGATATCTGCATGAAATAACAGGAATTATACATTGCGAAAGCAAAATTAATGCAAATTACAGTTTTTCAGTATTGTTCAGGTTTTGGCTATAGCTCCCATAGCCCGATCCTTAAAGCAACTAAGACAATAAATAGACCCAAGCCAAGAGCAAAACAATTGTTACTTAATTACTAAAATAATCAATATTAAAAGGTATTAACTGCAGATCCCAAATTTTCGTGTTTAAGTTCTCTTGAATCTAAATTCTTCGGAAGCTTGTTAGTGAGCATGAAGTGTGCAGATAATGTTTTCCTTGTATTTAACATCAATTATATATTGAAGGCTGAAACATCAGAATTAACGAGGAGACGACCCCCTGCGTTAGCTTGCGTCTTCAATTGCAGTAGGAAACTAGGTAGCCCGGCATGTTTTGCGTATATAGCGTACAATCTATTTTTTCAGATTTCACCCTCTATGCTCACGTTCCGATATCATCAAATCCTTAATAATGACAAGTATATTTATGTTAGTAATAATTAAAGCAAAACATTTTTCTTGTAAAATAAGGCGAGGTAGGAAGAAAATTTTTACCAAAATTGCCTAGCAGAACGACGAAAAGAAAGAGAGAAGAAGAAACAGTTCAAGGTGAATATTGTATCTTTTGGTTATTAGAAGTTTGAACAATTTGTTGCAAGATGAAGCTATATTGCTAAAGTTTATATGACAAAATCCCGTTGAAGGAAAATTGTTATATATATATATATATGTATATATAATATGCATGAATCATAATATGTGGCAACATAAATAAATATCATAATGATTCAATCTTATTGTTATATTTTTAGCCGAATTGGGTTTCGGAAGATCAGGGGGCAGGGAACTGTTAGGATAATCAAACGCCAAATATGGGTATCCGGAACCACTTGCTTTTTAGGCTGAAACCTAGAAAAATATTGTTTCTTTTTTCACGTAATTTCGAAAGATTTAGCAATCTTAACTCATTTTAAGCACAGCATCTTCACCATTAATTGACCAGAAATGAAATCACTGCATATATAGGAAACAGTAATTTCATTTTTCACACCAATTATTAAGGTCTTTCCTTTCTAATATAAACTAGCAAGTGACCTGTGCTTCGCGGTGGCTGCTTTGGAACCGCCGAAATCGTTAACACTGCTTTTATGCCATAATGTATGACCTGAGGCTTCTCTATTTTTTCACTTTAATCGATTTGAAGCCAATTCAAGAACTTCCAATAATTGAAAGTGCTTATTTTCTTATGTTAGCAGATATTATCAGAGTAACACGAATCGTTCTCGATTAAAGCCATCTTATGGATCAAAATTTTCAATTCAGAGCCTGTTAAAAGGATAAAACTCTGCTTACTATACCGCCAATGGAACAGTGAGCTTTATTACTTCATTTACTTGCCGATCATATTCAAAAGTTCAATCATTTATTACAGAAGAAATTGTCAAACCGAGAAGGAAATAAGTAGACTTAGTTTGGCGGTAAGTACAACTCTGGTTGGCTGAAAAAACACAGCCATAGGACATATAAATATATAGCCTTGTTATGTTTACATCCTACGCGGAGTTATACTATTTTTCTGACGTCATAATCATATAGTCGGGCTTTTAATTGTAGATAAAGAAAGAACTAATCATCATCGTCTTTCTCAAGCTCTTGGTCTTCCAGAATTCGTTTCAAAGGTTCAGAATATATAACTAACGGAGTAGGCAGAAACCAGGCTGGGGATTCACTAGGAGTGTTCTCGCCGCTGTCAATCATTGGACGCCCTTTGATCATGTCCATGTCACCTTCTTCACTCATCATTACCATATTGCAGGGTATTCTTTTAGCGAAGTATTCCCTGTTCTTTCTCAAATTCCGGTTACTGCATTTCAGAAAATCGATAATCCGATAAACGATCAACATAAGAAAAACAAAACTGCTATTCGCTGAAAAAGAAAAAAAAAACGAAGGAAATCAAACATGGTGTTTTGTTGTATCCAAACTCACCTGTCAAAAACAACCCAAGTCGCCCGAAGGCTAACTATTTTTTCGACAACAAGCGATGGTAGTGGATAGCCCATAACTATTTCCTTTTGCGGCACAACCTGTTAAATAAAACGGTGGATGCAGTTATTGTAAACTGTAACGTCAATTCATTGAAAAATGGACAGTCTTAGAGTGTATCGTTGCTGCAGGAGCCAAAGAGTTTTTCAGATTCGATACCCCATGTTTTTTGCAAAGGTCAAGAACTGCTTGGAGCTTTAGATATTTAGCATCATTTTTCCACTCGTTTTTTTCTTTTATGAGAGACAAATGCTCAAACTCCAACATCCAGACATCTTGCCAGGTCTTCGAAGACACTGCAGCGATACAACAACGGTTATAAGTTATCTTGTAAACTTAGAAAAACCTGCCAAATCGGGTTTGACTTGCTCACTTGTACCACTTTTCCATAAATATAAATATAAATATAAATATATATATATATTTATATACTTATATGTATACTTGCATAGCTGGTAAATTAAAGTAAATTACTTACAAGGGATGTTCAACCAGGGCATGAAGCCTAAAAGAGTAACAGTGTGACCGGATGCAATAATGTTTTCAAGCACCCACTCTAGCAGCTCTGTTGTAAATTCCTTAAGGCCGTCCATGACTATCACGACATGTTTAGGAACGTTTACTGAACCTGGTGAACTAAGATCATTGGCCAGTTTTGATTCCTTCTTCTTCTTTCCCATAAACCTTGGCAGCAATGGATAATTACGTTTTCCTCTAAATCTGATAGAAAGAACCATATCTTTGATGAATTCCCGAAAATTTCTAATTTTGCTGCCACCAATTTGCTTCAAAGAAGCAATTTAAAAAGACCAAGCGAAGGGATATGTGAAAAGCCCTTGTCATCCTTTTATATCCCATTGATTGTTGTCTGGAAAGAAAATATCAAAACCATGGATAGAACCAAGGAGTTTTAACTTAGTACTTTTGACAACAACTGGGCAGTTTTCAACCACAACGAAAATTCCGACATTGATTCCTCGAGCATGGAGAAATGGGTTTCTTGGTTTTAGATTCTAGTCTCTAGAATTCACCGTTTGAAGGACTTTTAGGGTTCTAAAACAACAGGAAAAGTATCCCAAGTTTTCGTAACATGCCAATGAAGAAATTCGCAGTGCCACGCCAACCCCAATGAAATTGAAATATACCCATTGAAATTCCGGTCTTTCAACGCTCGCATCCAAATTGAACCAGTCACCACCTACTCCATATGAATTATTTATTTGATTATTTCTATATATTTGATTCTATTATTCGATCCAAAATACATCTTTAATTTTTATTTTCTGACATAAAATGAAAAACTAAATTCATTTTAAAAAGATAAACATTAAAAAATTTTAAACATTTAATTCAATATTATGCATATTTTTTTGCTACTCAAAAGACATTTAAATTTTGAATCTCCTCATTTCCATATCACAAAAATAAAAATAAAAATAAAAACTCAAAAACACAAAATAAAATGTTTTTTTTTTACTAAAAAAATACATCAAAATAAAGATTTACAGTTATTTTTATAATTTTTTAACAAAAACCCAAATACTCAATTTCACAAATTTAAATGAAAAAATAGAACATAAAACACAGCAGAATCACATAAAATAAAATAAAATAAAATAAGAAAAGCAAAGCAAAGCAAATAAATAAACAAAACACTACATTTTAACTTCCTATTAAAAAAACTTACCGTATAAAAGCCTATAATATTTACATCCCAAACGAAATCCTAAACTCTAAATTTTCCCTGACCAGAAGTCAAAATAAACTAGCACAATATCAACCCTTTTAGCCATCATTTATCCCAAAAATAAAAACCCTTTTCGTCATCTTATGCGCATAAAAGATATGATGGACTTCACATACGCCATGTATTACCTTTGTGGTGGTCAACAACCTACCAATTTGATTAAGCGAAGAGGCTCAACATGATACAACGGTCAAATGCTCAATTCATGCATAAATTTATTAACGTTTGAGGAAATTAAGATTAAACATTTAATTTTAGTCGATTTAGCGTATAACCTTTTCGAATTGATCAATTAAAAACTTTTTACTAGATGTATTGTACACATATCAGAGTTGGGAATAAGCATAAGAAACGATGTTTATATGGAATTTTCTCACTACTGACAATTAGGGAAAAAGAGAATAATCTAAAATTAAAAAGTAAAGTAAAAATTTGAAAAAAAAAAAACACTTTTACGCACCTTCTTCAGCTGCACCATGAGCTGAAACAAAAAAAAAAATCTCGACAAATCAGTACCATAACCTCGAAATCCATTACCCATGTTTATTTCTACGACTTGTTCCTCAACTAAAGCAAGATATTCACTGAAAAGATTCATTTTCTTTCCTTTTTATCTACCGAACCAAGAGATTCACCCAAGGTTACCATCGATCAATCTGTCAAACCCATTCTTCACCATTCACTTTTGACCACTGTTCAAGGCTCACACCAAAACCAAAAATTAAATGTCTCAAGATCCTTCATCTCATTATGCTTCATCTAGTTCTTCAAGGTTTGGTGCTATCCCTTTATATTATAATACTCATTGCTGATTTAGGATTTTTGAATAAGAATAGCGTTTTTTTTCTCAATTTCAGATTTCAACATTAGAGAATTTAGGAATTTTTGAATTAGTGTTTGGTTTTTTCATTTTTCAATGTCAATGAGAACTAATTGAGGGGGTAAAAAAAATAGATTTCAAATATATGAGGGATTTGGATACAGGGTCTTTCAGATTTTTTTTTCAAAGAAAAAAATATTCTTTTGTTCTTTCTTTCTTTCCTTTTTTTTTTTTTCATTTATTTTATTTTTAATTTAATCTAACTTCTATTTTTATTTCATTTAATTATTAGTTTTTAATGCCACATGTATTCACAAATTACATATCAATCTTTTTTATAGTAATTTTCGCACATAACATTCAAACGCGAGTTTAAATTGTAAAAAAAAAAAATCCTTAATTAACCTAATTAGCATCCTAAATTGACTGAAATGAAATGTTGAATTCTTATTCACTCAACTAAATTGAGCATTTAGCCTATAGGAACCGGGCACATAAGATTATGGTCAAGTCTACAGCCGAGGGCTGACCCTTTTGCAAGCAGATGATACTGTTCTTTTCTTCATTTTACCTGCAATTTGTGGACCCAGCAGAGCCGTAAATTTTGCACGTCGTCTAGTAGGCATCCTTCTGGCATGTCTTATTGCTTTAATTCTTTGATCGATCACAGTCCTATTGACTGCTCTTCTGTTAATGCCCCGCTTCTTATCTTTCAAATGAAGGGGAAAAGCACATCCTGAAAATGTAAACCATCTAGTCGTCATGTTATTATGCTATGAAAAGCTTATTAAGTAACGAACTTAACATGAATCAATTCCTTGACCTGAAGAGTCCCCCTGACACTTATCTGGACGTTGAGATCTGAATGGCATCGAAGGGAAACTGCTATCATTTTTAGCTTCATAAACACCCCGACTGCAGTTGTTTTCCTCAAGATTAGACACGGTCGATATATTTTTATGAAATTCATCAGAACAATCACTTGACCCCAGAGGTAAAGAAGCATCACTCATTGGATTGTCATCTCTGAAGTCAATGCACTTTGATACATGAAACTCCGATTCACTGACAGGCAGTCCGGAAATCCCCTCATCAGTTGCAACACATAGTTCATCGAGCTCAAGAACAAATTGTGTTTCATAAGAGATCTGAGTTGAATTTTTATCAGCAACATCTTTAGATTCATTGGCATTGCAGTCAGTACTATTTTCTAACTGGGGATTGGAGGCATGCTCTATATCATCAATAACAGACTTTGGCGAAGAATCACAAATCTCATGATCTGCACAAGGCTTTTGTACTTCTATTGCAGTTGAAAACCAAGGTATTCCCTGCCTAGAATAGAACAAAATGTAGGCTTCCTGAGAAAGCACTTCTTCTTCTTCAACGCTAGTAACCTACAAAAGATAGAACATAACCATTATAACACTATTCAATCAAAGCTCCATCAAAACATTAGTATGTAATCACATAAATAATTTGGAAATCCTCAAATCTATAAGCTGCAATGGCGTTTAAATTTGACCCTTCAAAGGAAAATTTTATAATTTCGGTGAATTTATCAGATTCAAAATGCCTGAATCATCAAGCAAAATTTTAAAAAATTGGGGTGATCAAACCCTCTTTAAAATACACATAGTAAGCAAGAAAATTTTAATCAAGAAACATATATTGGAACTAGTTAACAATCATGGCATCCATCCTTAGGGAAAAAAAATAATAGAAATGTAAGTTATACTAGGAAAAAATGTATCAGTTATTACTATTGAATCATCCAACTTATGCCACGCATCTGGAGAGGACCGGATGTAGCAAACATAATGTCCAGAAGTAGGTTTGAGTCCAGAATGCTTCACAAACGCATATAATTGATACCTCAGTTCCTCCTATTGCAAAAAGGAGAACAGATGAGACAACTTTAGTAAATTTGTACCATATATAAAAACTAAAAGTAAGCAGTATAACTAATCAAACATCAATTTTAATCTTGTCTAATGTTCACTAATCAAAATAGCCCACCCCTAAGAATATCAAACATACAATACAAGTATCATTATTCCATTTGTCAAGAGATCTTACAACTAGTGTCAAAAGAGGTGCTCCTCACATTTTTTGTCTGATTGACAATAGTGTAAGGCTGCAAATCCAACTCTAGCGGGAAGACAACATGCTTATCAATCTTCTCAACAGAAGTTCCTTCAGTCTTAAATCTCTTCAAGTGGAATGTTGCAACCGTAGGAGCCTGGTCCAGCATAAGCTGCTTTTCTACTGACACCTTTTCCTTACAGTTCTCACACCTGAACTTTGCCTCTAGGTCATCTAACTTTTCCACCTTGGTGAAAGACTCTAAGGCAGTTGGAAGGGTGTCGACATCTGCAATCTCCAAACTCAAGTCATTCCAAGGCTCATATCTGTAAGAGATATGAGCACAATTGCAACAACATAGCTGAAACCATCAAAGTAAGGTATAGTCAATAAAAAACTACATTCTAACTTTGGAGGCTTAAAACAATTACTCAATGTAGAAATGGCTAATCATGATCAAGTTGCATTAATGTCCTTACTTTGCTAACAAGACGACCACCAAATACCTTCTTAACAAGGCAATCATCAGGGGAGGACAAACAATCATCCTTGGGTTTTGAGTCTGACCAACACCTCCCAAGCTTATCTAACAAGCACTGCAGGAACTCATGAGCATCTTCCTGTTGATATTTCTGGAAAGAAGATGAGATATCTGGATTTCATAAGAGTCAAGAATCACAATTAAGGAAAAAAAAAAAAACTTCTCTTTTTTCATATTTTTCAAGCCATTTCTGTGTACTTCTAGTACACCTTTCCAAAGCAAATTGATAGCAAATATGGCAATTTCATCAATACAAAAATTAAAGAAAAACAAATCAACTTAACTATGCAGTTTTGAACAATATTATCAAGGGCGCAAGGCACACTCTAGTTATTAAAACCCTTATATCGCCTCAAGTACAAGGCATAAAAAAGGCGCTTGCCTGAATGAAGTAAGGCATAGTATGTATATGTGTGCATGTGTGTTGTGCAAAATAAGCTTAAGATATATAATATAACAATAAATTCTAAAGAGTAATCTAGTTTACGAACAAAATACAAAATTTTTTTGTTGACCAGTATGCGTTATTTCTTTATTGTCTAATTTCTGATATCAAATATTCAAATATTAAGAAGTAGAGAGTTTGATATTATCCTCTTTCTTACTTGTAAACGAACATCGAATGAAAAAAAAAATAAAAAATAAAAGAAATTAAGCAAAACGTTAATCAAACAAGCTTCTTTTATGCCTACACGCCAAACGCGTGGTATGGCACGCATACGTTCTAAGCACGTGATACATGCACTTGATAAAATGTGCAAAAAGAGTTTGGAGCTCTTGTGTTGAATATTAATAAGGCGTAAGGCATAAACGTGTCTAGGCACAGGTCTTGACAGGACTAATGTTACATGCTCTAAAAATTCAATACCAGATCATAATCCATCAATATTTATGCACATCTAAAACAATAATTGCCACTTTAACGACAAATCGTTCAAGCTAATAATAAATAAAGAAAGAAAGAAAAGGATACAGTCCAAATTGTCAAAAATCTTGGAAGGCAACACAACTCCTCCCGACAAATTCAACGAAAGCTCAATGTGATCATGAAAAGCAGAAAGTAAACAAAAGCTCTCAATGCCACCTGACAAATTTCCAACAAAACTAATTAGTTAGAAAACCCCCCAAAGGAAATTAAAAAAAAATAATAAAGGAGAGAGAGAGAGAGAGAGAGAGAGAGAGGTTAGAGAAGAGTGTTACGATGACAAGGGTTTTCATGATGATTCAAAGACCGAAGACCCAAAACAAAAGGAACAGTATGAGTAAAACATTGCAACACAGCATTCATAAAACATGTGTTACCCAAATTCTCCAGTCCTGCACCCTACAAAATCCAATATCCAAAATTTGAATTATTCATTCAATTACCATTCAACCAAAGAAAAAGAGATATATACAGATAAACTCCAAATGATTAAACAAAATAACTTGCCACCCCGGTTGGTTCATTTTCAGTTCGAAAAGCTTCTTTTGAAGGACACAAGGGATTTGACGACCATGTGTTCCATGTAGAATATCCCGATCCAAAGTTTTCCTGTTTCTTAGAATCGTAAGGGATCAAACCTAAAGGCTGAGACAGTTCAAATTCAGATGAAGAAAGCGAAGGCGGTTGAGAAGTTGATAAAAACACGTTATCAGTTGAAGTTGCTGTCTCGGACAAATGAGGAATGGCAACGGTTTCTTCGTCGAGGAAGATTTTCAGTATGGTTTCAAGATCAAAAGAATCAACCGCCACTGGGGAAACAGATGAAGGCCCGGATAAAGAATCGGCCATTAAAGGCGAAACCTGAGGGAGCCCATCAAGAATCTCTTGAGAAAGGAAAGGTTTTGAAGGGGATGGATCATCTGTCGTTAGGGTTTTAGAAGAAGACTTTTGGGTTTTCATTAAAAGATATTAGTAGAACTTTTCTGTGAGTTTCAGAGAAGAAAAAGAAAAGTTATGAGGAGATTGAGATTTATAAGTCTCCAAACGGAAGTTGCTTTAGAATCCTCAATCTTGTTGGAATTAAGAATTCTTCTTTGAAAAGAAAAATTGCTGAAGGAATTCAGATTAGAGACAATGAAAAAATGGGTTTTCCTGTAAAACAATTTTTGAAGGAAAAATCGTCAGACTTTAAAATGAGAGGGAAAACTAAGCCGCAATTTGTTTGGCTTTTTCGAGAGAGAGAGAGAGAGAGAGAGAGAGAAAGAGGT
>JBBYHM010000013.1:262390-274912 GCA_038381775.1 Adansonia rubrostipa
CTAAAAATTTTAAACACAAAGATCTCATAAATATCCAAATTTATTCAAAACCACGATGAAAAACAGTAACTAAGAAGACAAATTAAAGAAAGAGACGTATCAGTTTTTCTTTTATTGTTTGATTATCCATAATATAAGAATGTTTTTAATTGTTCAGAAAATTTTGTTTTAAATCAATTATTTGAACGTCAATGTGTATAATACGTCCGTCTTAATTTGAATCAAATACATTCACATATGGAAGAGGTTTTTTTTTAAAAAAAAATTTTAATCACATGCAAAACAAATCATCTGTTAAAATTATGATAATTTAAATATATGAAAGAGTTAATTAATCATTAAATAGATAATCGTTAAATAGGTGACATTTAACAGTTAAATATGAAATAACTAAAAAGCAAAGAGTTGAATTTGTGTTATTTTAGATTAATATTTTGTTTGAATGCACGACAAAAGCTATTTTATTACATTATAATTATATTTTATAATTAAATTATTAAAAATTCAATTATTATTAGATATCTGATATTTGTATATTTATATTATATTCATATATTTTTATATATTATAATCATGCTTTAAAATATTATGTATTAAATAAATTTTAAGACATCTATATATACTAATCATACTCATATTATTTTTTATCATATTTAAATTATATTTTAATTAATTTTTTTGTGTCATACATAATTTAATGTAATTATATCCTATTGCCAGATGTACACCACCTTCACATGAAGAAACCAAATATCCAGAAGAAGCATAATTCACCATTTAGATTGCAAGCAATATGGAAAGGTAATTAAAGAATTGCAAGTTGCAATGCTCTTGTCAAGTCATCATTTATAAAACTTTTAAAGTTGGCAAAAATTTTAAAAAAAAAAAAAAACACCAAGAATGATTGGCTTTGACTTGTCATCGGAAGTCGCTAGAACTTGTTTAGTAATACTGCCCCTTTGCTTACCTGTTATTCCAGTTTCTTCCACCTTATTTTTTATATTTCACAAACTTACCCACACTTCCGATAGTATGCATATTTTTCATTAACATGTTTGCAATCTCAATTCCAATGAGATTATGGCTAATTCAAGGTGCTTTTTTCAAAGTTAAAAATAAAAAAAATATCACACTTTTTTTAATTATTTTTATAAAAGATTCATTTTATATTTTGGCTAACCTAATTGGGTTGATTTTTAAAAATTTTTATTTGGAATTGTTATTTATTTACGTGATAAATTAATTGTAAGGGTTTTTCCATATTCTTGCCCATGGATGGATTCCATATTATCAGCTTCTGTCAATTATGAAAATTTGTTGTTTAATCTATAAATTATTCAAAAGAATCACCATTGAAGGAGTAATTAGTAAAACGTTAATGATATTTATATACTGTCACATACTTTTTTCGGTGAACCAACATGAAGCTCGAAATAATTAATTTTAACCCATCGACTCATGACTATTTATCTTTGATGGGATTTAGATTTTATAATGATGCATATTGAGACTTGAAGGATGTAATTGCTAAAAAATAGTTTGAAGTTTGGGCATAGAAAGCAATACTATAAAGTGTAGTTAAGCTTTTATAGTTTATCAAAAAGACAAAGAAATTTCCTTTTAAGAAAAAAAAATAAAGTTTGAATAAAATATGATTAGATTGATGGTGGTATTTTCGCATGGGAAAGTGGTTTACAAACGTGCCCAAAATAATAATAATAATAATAATAATAATAATAATAATAATAAAATCCAATCTAATTTCTCTACAAAGAATAAAGTTCAACGTGTCTCAATAATTAACAATTCTTTATAATTTAAAAGAAAAAAAATGAAGATAAGGGGAATTTATAAAATATTTTATTCATGAAGGAAGAAAAGGGGCCCAATCAACGGCCAGGACATATTCTCGTGATCCCTTGCTTTATTATCAATTCTTTGTTGGTTTGTTTGTTTGTTTATTTTAGGATATTTCTATTACGAATTGTCATACATAGTATTGGGTTTGTTACTTTGTTTGTACTGAGAAAAGTAATTTTTTTTTAATTTTTAAAAATTTAATATTTTATGTTATTTGAACGGTATTTGTAAAATAATTTCAATTATTTATCTATTTTTTAAAAAATATATATATAGATATATATTTGAACGTGTTTAAAAAAATATATATATATATATAGATATATCTCACAAAATTGACATTAATTAATTTTGACTGTGTTTAAGATAGAATAATAGAAAAGAAACAGGGAAGTAAGTTGTATTCATTAGTTTTTTTTTTTTTTTTTTTTTTTTCGGTTTCATGTCCAAGTATTGAGCATGAAAAAGATGGGAAACCGTTGACAACTTCTTTACAAAATTATTCCCGGTAGTTAAAAATCTACGTGCTGATAGAAAACCATTCAAAAATCCAGAATATACTGTTTACTTTCATACACCAATTTTAAGATAAAAGTGAAACAATATCAATAACATATTATTTTAACTTTCTTGTATTAATATATATTAATTTAGATTGATATCAATAACATATTATTTTAATTTTTTTGTATTAATTTATATCAATCATATTAACTTATAACGATCAATATTGATTTCTATTGATTAGTACAAAATTTTAATTTTTTAAAATTTTTTAAAGAATTTTACTTATTTAATTTTTTAAAACTAATTTTTAATATTATTTTATCTTGATTATTTTTATTTTTTTATAATTATATTTAAAAATAAATTATATTCATAAAATTAAGCTATTGAATATAATTAATAATAATTTATTATAATTGAATATTCTTTTATTTATTTATTTATTTAATGTTTAAAATTTTTTTATATTAAATATTTATAATTTTAAAATTTATATTTTTATATAAATATATATAATAGAAGTATATTTATATATGTCTATATAATATATATTAACAAACTTTAAAATATGCTATAAATATATATGTAAAAATAATATTTAAAAAATATGATACACTCAAAATAATATATTAATATTAATTAATATTAAATAAAAATAATATAACTATCGATATGATATTGATTAACTCATTTTAAATTCAAGTTTGATTTTTTTATTACTTTTTAATTTCGCTATTTCCCCCACCCAATAAATCCCGAACCAAACCCAAATGCAGCCGAGATTATCCCCAGTGCCACCTTCTCTGGTTTCTTCTTTCTTCTTCACAGCCACAAAAACAGAAAGAAACTCTGGCGAAATCTTATGGAATGACGGAGTATCAGTTAGCGCGGACGATGAATCTTTGGTCCGACGATAACGTATCGGTTATGGAAGCTTTTATCTCTGATCTTTCTGCTTTATGGCCGCCGCCGCAATCCTCTGCATCCATTTCCACACCAGCTGCTGTTGCTGCTGCCGGTGGACCCGACCTTTCCAAGTCCCTCGCCACCCAATCTCAGCCCTCCGTTTCTCTCCTCAATCAAGAATCTCTTCAACAGCGTCTCCAAGCCCTCATCGAAGGCTCCCGCGATTGCTGGACTTACGCCATTTTTTGGCAGTCGTCGGATGATTACTCGGGCACTACCGTACTCGGCTGGGGCGATGGCTATTACAAAGGGGAAGAAGATAAAGGGAAAGGAAAGTTGAAAGCTTCTTCATCTTCAATTGCGGAACAAGAACACCGTAAAAAAGTGCTTAGAGAACTTAACTCTTTGATTTCTGGGTCCACAGCCACCACCGACGATGCCGTCGACGAAGAAGTTACCGACACCGAGTGGTTCTTTTTAGTTTCCATGACGCAGTCTTTCGTCAACGGCAGCGGGCTTCCGGGGCAGGCTTTTTTCAATTCGAGTCCGGTTTGGGTTGCTGGGTCGGACCGGTTAGCCAGTTCGATGTGCGAGAGAGCGAGGCACGGGCAGGTTTCTGGTTTGCAAACGATGGTCTGTATACCGTCGGCAAATGGGGTGGTTGAATTGGGGTCAACAGAACTTGTTACCCAAAGCTCAGATCTGATGAATAAGGTTCGAGCTTTATTTAATTTCAATAATGGAATTGAAGGTGGTTCTTGGTCTATGAGTAACAATACTGCTGATCAAGGCGAAAATGATCCGTGTTCGCTTTGGATTAGTGATCCGAATCATGGAGTCGAACTTAAACAAAGTAATAACTACTGCAACAACAATGATACTAGCAATCAGAATCAACAGATTCAGAAATCAATTCAGTTCTGTGACAATCCGAGTACAAGTAGTTTAACAGAGAATCCGAGTTCTATTCATGTTGGAAATCAGCAGCAGCAGCAGCTGAATCATCAGCAGGGGCAGAGTTCCTGCTTGAATTTCTCCGATTATGGCTTTGATGGAAGTAGCAGTTTGAGGAATGGGAACTCCTCTTCTCAATTGTTGAAACCCGAATCGAGGGAGATATTAAATTTCGGTCAGAGTAAGAGAAGTGGGACTGGGAATTTGTTTTCAGGGAACTCTCAGTTTGTGGTGGAGGAGAACAAGAAGAAGAAGTCGCCTACTTCGAGGGGGAGTAATGAAGACGGGATGCTTTCGTTTACTTCTGGTATAATTTTGCCTTCTTCTGGTATGGTGAAATCAAGTTGTGGTGCTGGGGATTCAGATCACTCTGATCTTGAAGCTTCTGTTGCTAAGGAAGCTGATAGTAGCAGAGTCGTGGAGCCTGAAAAGAGGCCTCGGAAACGAGGGAGAAAACCGGCTAATGGAAGAGAAGAGCCTCTGAATCATGTTGAAGCAGAGCGTCAAAGAAGAGAGAAGCTTAACCAGAAGTTCTACGCCCTCCGTGCCGTGGTTCCGAATGTATCAAAGATGGATAAAGCATCGCTTCTCGGTGATGCAATTTCATATATCGACGAGCTTAGGAGGAAGCTACAGAATGCGGATTCGCAGAAAGAAGAGTTGCACAAACAATTAGAGGCGATGAAGAAAGAATTGGCAAGTAACGACTTTTGTCGTTCTCCACCACAACCTGATCAAGACCTCAAGATGTTGAACCACCTTGGCAATAAATTGATAGAATTGGATATTGATGTCAAGATTATTGGATGGGATGCAATGATTCGAATCCAATGCAGTAAAAAGAATCATCCAGCAGCAATATTAATGGCTGCCCTGAAGGAGTTAGACCTTGATGTGCACCATGCTAGCATGTCGGTAGTGAATGACTTGATGATCCAGCAAGTCAATGTGAAGATGGGGAGCCGGTGTTACACACAGGAGCAGCTAAAGATAGCTCTAACCTCCAAAGTTGGAGATGCAACATAGAGAGCATTGAGCAGACCTTGATAAGCAATTGAGATAGAGCTTCATCGGAGATAAATAGGACCGGAGTTTCATTGTCAAAACAGCTGCAGATTCTAAGCTACCGGCAGCACAAGCACTGTAAAAATACTTTTTCTATTTTGTTGGTTTAGTATAGTTAATAGTTTGAGAGGTGATCTTATGAAGCAGGAGCTTAAGCAGTTAGCGGGGGGAGGGGGTTGATTTTCCATAACTTTTTAAGACTGATTAACATTGTTGAGCTCCAGTCAAACTGAAAATAGCCTTTTTGGTTTTAAATCTTGTAGCATGTCTTCAATGTATATAACTTGTTATTAATTTGAACATGAATGAAGTTACTGGGTTTGTCACTGTGTTGTTGTTTCCTCCTGGTTTCCCTCATGTTTTTCGGGACATGAAGCATGCATGGCATTTCATGCATGCTTGCATGGTACACCTTCTTATTGAGGCGTTTCGGGCATCATCAACTTCAGTTTTTGAGATTTGTGTGAAAAAGAGCAAGGGGACATTTGGAACTCTTGTTTGAGGTTTTACTTCATTCTTTGTATCCACTGTTCCGTTCTTCACATGCTTTTGCCGTTCTTGGTAGTGACGTTTCTTGCATTGTCCTTAAGCGTTGACATGTTTGCAACCACTCTGGTGAAAATACACTTTCGGGATGTTGAACCATTTACGTCTTTTACTTTGATTTCGGGACTGTGGGAAATTGGGTTCACTGTTTTTTTTTTTGGGTATCATTTTCGACCATATAATAATTTTACATGCTCCAAAATTGTTATAATTTTAATAAATAATGTGTTTTGTTTCTAGAAAAAAATAACTTAAAACACTTTCAACAATCATGACATGCAATAAATCTGAGTTTAGAATCTTAGCATTTTACAACCTCTTGCTTATCTTAGGGTGCGATATTTTTTCCACTAATCCCTTTTGCCACAAAGAAAATCACTTTCGGATAGAACTTGCATGGTTAATTTTTCGTACTTACGGTTAGCTTTTCAACTTAAACAATTAACTTTGATTTCATTGTGAAGTTGATGTTGATTCAATGCATAACAATTTTAAATATAAAATAAGTTTTTAGATGAATATATTTATCCCTACAATTTTATTTCCTGCTAATCAAGAGTGTGATATGAGGAGAAATATTGAAGCAATTAGATTGAAAATTTTTCGGTGCTGTGTCCTCTGGGGGTGTCCTTTTTCAACTTGTTGATATTATATTATATTATATGGGTGATTTTCGCCTTTTTGCTTCGGGAAACGTCAACGTCATTGTTATAGTAAAATAGGGTAAACAAGGTAGGAACGTTTGACACTTGTTTAGATGAAATGTTAACTACGAAAACATTAGAAGGAAAATGAGATACCAAAATTTCTGATTCATTATTTTTCATCATTTCAACGTCATCAAGGATTGCAGAATTTGGTAGCCCACAGTAGTTTCAAATAAGTTGTCACGAAAATGCGACTGGTTTTGGTAGGTATACTGTACTTTTTATGCTGGAAAAGAAGAGCAAATCTCGAAATACAAAAAAAAAAAAAAAACAGATAATTTGTGGTTGCAATGAGCCCACTGAGGTGCGGGGATGCTGCAAATAGTTTCTACAGGAAGTCCTGAATTCGAGCAAAGCACAACTGAACCCTAAAGCCTCAAGAGTAGTATTAATTAAATCTGAAAGTAGATGAAGGGTCCAAAGCAAATTAGACAAACCCGGACCCTTCAATCATAAGCTTTTTCAAAGCTAAGACATCCCCCTTATTTTAAGGATCAATTTCCTGCAACAGTTGGTACAAGAAAAAAGAAGCAAAGCAAGTTGCTTCAAATAAACACAAGGAATAACTTAAATTTTAAACTTCTAGGAATTTACCCAAGTGATGAGTTTGATTACAAATCCAATGTGCTAGTGCCAAATAATAGTAATTTTGTATCACGGAAAAAGTCGCAGTTTGAGAACTCGTAGTTTGAGAATTAAAAAAAAAAAAGATCACAACTACTAAGATTTGAATCTTAAAATTGAGTTCTACATGAATCAAGTAGCTTTAAGTCTTGGGTTCCAAATATTAATCCAACAAAAAGGGATTGAAGATTAAATGAATGGAACCATAAAATAGGCTTTCAGTCTCAGTCGTAATAATATAAGTCGAGGAATTTCTATACAAATACTCAACTTCATGATAGGCATTAAATGAATGGAGTCATTAAGTGGAGACGGCAACTCTCGCTCAATTTGATGAATCATGACAAAGAAACTTACTGCATTCTTGCTTGTCCTTAAAACACAGAAAACCTTATGGAATGTCCAAGAGAAATGAACTTTGACATAACGAATGAATGAATGATTGCTTTGCTTGGGAAAGCTACATGTTTTGTATGACACAATCTCCTTTGTCGGGTTCGGGAATTTTTGACTAAAATATCAACAAAAAAAAAATTAATGATTTATTTCATGTTCCTTAAGCCAATTTCTTGTTATATTTATATCTTCAATTAGCTTTAATTGAATAGATTTTTTTAATAACCATTTTAATATAATGTTTTGCAAAGCATAAATAATTTGAACCCTGTTGAGATATAGTTGGGAAAATGAAAATGGTGCAATCTAACCAAATGAATGTTTGTGAATTTCACCATGCAAAAACAAATCCATCCATTTAATAATAACAAATTAATTGGGGATGCCATAAGCAACGTTAACACTAACAGGCAGGAAAAACTATTTTTTTTTCCATTAATTTCTAGGTTTAAAAGAATAATAAGAAGACAAAAGAAAAGAAATGGATTTGCACATTTCTCCTTATCTCCACGTTTCATTCTTTTAAATGTGATATAAGAAAAACTCTCATTTCATTCAGATTAACAATTTTACTTATAATTTTACCCATAATATCTTTTGTTTTTAGTCGATTTTCCATTTCCTTCGTATCTTTCTTTTCTTCTATTCTCACTTATTTCTCTTCCTTGCAATTTTTGTTCCTTGTTAGTAAACGTAGTATGGGAAATTAAAATGAAAAAGGGGTAAAGAACTAAATTAGCAATCAACAACTAATGAAAGAATTAATGTGTTGATTAAAAGAAACCAAAAGAAAGAAATTATAATTTGTCGAGCCATGCCATTGCCATGCATTGCATGAGTCTCCAAGTCTCAACGTACTTTCATCTCAGTTCTCATCTTTTCATCCCTCACTTCTCCCAATTTCTCAAAGCTCCAATCCCTCCTCATCCCACTGCTCCTCGCCAGCTTAGGTTTACCGTCAGCTTCAAACGCCCCATATGTTGTATCAATTGTTTTCAGCCGGCGATGATGACCCTGCTTTATCATCTTCTTTGAACCAATCACCGACATCATCGGATCATCGCTTCCCACTTGTTCAATAGCTGCGCTGCTTATCTCTGACCAACTTCTATCACTAGAACAAAATTTCCTGCTATTTTTTTCTTTATCCCAATTATCCCTCTCAATGTTTGAATCTGTTCTTTGCAGGACCTGGCAATGGCAAGTCAAGCAATTCAGACTCATTATTTCCCTACAATTAGAAATAGAAGTGATCAAATTTTAAGGAATGGAGATTCAGAACAGATGTTTTATATTGAGGTTTTAAAGGTGATTGACATTCAACAAAAACAAAATAGAGATGACAGATTGAAATTTACATATAAGTTTTAAGTTGTTTATTGAACAGATTTGGGTACTAATTTAGAATCATTTTGTGGGATAAGAAGGATAGATGACCCCGCAAAAACAGGTAAACCATTTCTAAATTTGGTTGTCACAAAATTTGTCTTACAATGCTTACAACTACTTGATGATTACCACCATGTTTTCCTTATTCTAGGTGTGGAAATACACCACGCCTAGAGCATATTTAACAGCTAATTACCAACCAACGGAAAAAAAAATGTCATTCTTTGTACTAAAATTAACTATTTTATGATAAGAATTTGATTTTCGCAATTCGTAGATAAGATATTGCTGACGAGTGCATTGAGTATTTATGAACCGTTACCCAACCCTGTAAGTTACGTATTGGACCACTTCTCGTCTTACAGCCTTGGCCATCTTTAGATGAGTTAAGAGATTTCCTCATTCCAACCCAATCAGATTATTGAATAGCAGCCGATGGGAAGTTTTACTTTTGAAATGGGTCAACGGGCATCCTGGAGAACTGCCAATACTTAAATGCATTCCTTTTTCGTAGTTGTAACGAATCGATTTAAATTTCCTTGATATCTAATTAATCAGCGTTAGTTTCCAACGAGGAATCCATAAACATTGCTTCTTTAGAACACATCCAATTCAAGGTGCAAGCAGCGGCAATCCCTAGGTATATCCATGTTTAACATCTTTCAAGCGACGAAATGTTTAAAACTTAAATCATCCCCACAACCACAATGATCAATCATACAGGACAAAAGAGCAATGATCAAATGTTAATTTCACATATTACAATCTTTCTTAAACATTCTAACTCTTACTGCCATTTCAGTAAGCAACAGTCTTCAACTTCTGTAAAGCATCCTATTCCAAAATTGAAGTTTTGCACAGAATAGTTCTTCATGCTGGATATATACTCTAATCGTTCATCTGAAATTGAAAAATGCTGTAAAAGTTTACAAAACCTAACAATAAAAGCTCTTCCTAAATGCGGCAACAAACTAATTTACCGATACCATAAATTCTTGTAGCCATTACAACTTCAGGATCTTCAGCAAATCACATGGACATGATATCCACCATTCAACTTTGTACCTGTAATACGTTTACTTTACAAAACAACTTGGTTAACAACCAGATCAACTCTTCTTCTTTCTTGCATCTGCTTTCCAGTCTCTTTGCTTAGGTTTCCTAGTTTCACAGTTCCCCAAACTATGGGAATTCTCTGAATGGCGCTCTCTTTCTAGGGATCCTTCTTCCCTACTCCCAGAGGGCAAGCTTGATGTTTGGCTTTCAACGGTGACGGTAAGAGTAGACTGCACGGAAGCATTAAGTGTGTCTTCTTCAGCCTTGCATATATGAGCCCTTCTAGCATCTTTTTTCCAATCCCGTTTACAATGAACACGTTTCGTCCCATCATTAAGGATCCCATTTAATTGCAACTCCACTTTTGGCATAGTTGGTTGGCTTAGGACATGAGATTTTTGCATACCTGCTTCAAGTCGCTTTCTGGCCCTATACCTACGTTGCCGTTCTCTGTTCTTTAGACGGCGAGTCTCAATGTCGTTATAACTTTTAGGGTTTGCCTTAGTTACTGAAGTACCATGTGTTCCACTAGGATTCATATTCAGCCCGTTTTCCATTTCAAATAATTGTTAGATCAGCATGAATAAAACTAGTTGATGAAGGAACCTAAATGACCTGCTTACAACTTCTGTATGATCATGTCTCAATTCTTACCATTGAGGACTTCCTGCTCCATGCAACATCGAGGCAGATGTCAATTACCATTAAGTCAATCTAGCCATCATACCGGAATCTGTATACAAAACAAAGCATGTCATTTGAGGGATTATGCTAAATGGAAATGAGATTGTTTTGGAATTGAGATATAACTTCATACATGACACAGGAGGAAAAAAAAAGATACTAGAAGATTGCCCAGTAATCGACTAAGTTTCACTTCTAGCATGTACAGGCCAGAAATTGAGATTCCGGAGAGTGGGGCGTATTGGACTTTGCCTTCTCCTGATCACCTTCGATCCAACGGTTTGAATGACATGACAAAGGAAAAGAGACCATCATGTTCCACGTATAGAAACTCCAGAATCTCAATACATAAGAACGAGACCATTATCCATGAGAACACTCTCTCTAGAACATATTAATATATCTGCCTTCTCCTTAATATCTGTCTAGCTAAATGGCCACTGACTCCGCAAATTTCATATTCATATAAAGTTAACCGGCAACTGTAAACATTTAAATATCCACCAAATATTTGCATAAAGTTGGAAACCGAGCGATATTTTTAATCCTCCCCATATTGGTACGGAAGTTTAATACCATTTCCAGGTTACATTACACCATAACTTTTCTCAAACTCTTTTACTTCATTGTATGTATGCATAAAACGCTTAAATTCCTTCTGGAAATGAAATAATTTGTTTCAGCTACCAACATTTAGAACCTGATTTGTCTCTTTCTCCTTTTCTGCATTAAAAATTGTTTTTAGGATATTGTAACCGTTAACACGATTTGTATCATTTTTCGCATGATTGCCTAAGGTAACAAGCTCTCAGCTATCCCTTTCTTAAATAGGAAAAGGGAAACTTCCCTTAGGAGTAATAAAACAGATCATGTAGCTAATTAAGTCGTTAAATCAAAGTGATAATAACCATGTTCCTAGTATCATAACTCATTTTCTAAGTTTTATGTAATCATTGCTTTAAATGCAGAACCTGATCCAATCTCTGTTCTTAGCTCTGATAACTTTCCAAATAAACAACTCAACTAGACTTATAACATGAGCCAGCAACGTAGAAGCTCATTATCGAATCTAGAGCCTGAACATCAATCTGACACAATACATGAAATCTATAATACATTAATTAGATTCCTTTCAGCCCCATCTGCCTTCTAAAACTACCAAGCTTGAGTCTGTTTTTTTTTTAACTTGAAAGATCGAAGCGTGAGTCTTGTTTCAACTACATATTTACACTTGTTAATGGATAACCTATCATATATCATGTAAGACATGAGGAATAACATCAACACTTTGTCAAAAATCATTAATTGATGAATCAACATTGTTTGAACAAGTAAAAAAAAATGAAGTAAAATCACATCAAACCTACCTATAGGCATTATAAAAAAAAAAAAAACCCCGGTATTGAAAACAAGCATGGAAAGCCAAACCCTCTACGAATTTCTACGAATTTCATATTAACAAACATCTTCAATGTTGTTTAAGGGAGTCCCAGAATCTAAAAAGTAAAAATTTCAGGGCCTTAAAACCAAGATCCTTAAAGCCAAACATTTCAAAACAAGACAAAGGGAACAAGATTTATTGTTACAACATGCAGAATTAAGAGATTGCAAAAAATAAATAAATAAATAAATAGCATGAAGAAAAAAATGAAAGCATTAGATATGTACCCTTTAAAATGCAGATTTTATTGTGAAATTGATTTGAGATTATTGGCACAAGGTGAGAGACAGGGAAAGAGAGAAGAACTAAGAAAGCGGGAGGTTGTCGGATTAGGGAAGAAGAAAATCAAGGGAAAAGAGAGTTTTTTTTTCTTTTGGGGGGGGAGGT
>JBBYHM010000013.1:276761-293453 GCA_038381775.1 Adansonia rubrostipa
CTCATTTGCCGTACTTTTGCTCTTCCCATCTCCTTAATTTTCAATCTTTCTATATAAAGGAAAAAATATATATGTATGTTCTTAAATTTAATATAATTAATTCATACGATTATAGCGTTAAGTAATTTTAAGATTTAAAATTTAAAATTTAAAATTTATTTTTTATTTCAAGATTACAATCTCATTTATTAAAAAAAAGATATTTCAAGTTTAGTAATTTCTTTAATGTTGATATATTAATATTAATTGTCAACAGATCACTATTTTTATTATTTTTTTTAATAAAAATATTGATAGATCACTGCTATTATTATAGAACAACAAAATAATGTTTGAATAATGGTTTGTTTGGAGAGAACATTATAATATTTGCTTGCTCTTGAGATAGAGACCTTCTATTTTGCATTATTTTTTTTTGAGAATAATGTTTTGTTTAGAATAAAGTTTCAAACTATTCGATGACCAACTATATGCATATCATCCTTCATTTAAAACAATTTTCGCTTACTCCTGGGATAGTGACCTTTTATTTATTTTTCTTTGTTTTTTGAGAGTAAAAGAACAACGAACCGCGGCAATGGCCAAATTAATTGGTAGGCAGTGATTAAATTAAACTAAATACTTAGCTACTTTTCTTGTCTTGCAATGCAAAGACAATTCTTTGTTATTATTATCTGAGGAAGAAGGGATTTTAAATATGTTTCTGAGAAGATAGGTGATTTCATATTAGAACATATGATCATCTAATTACTTATTAATATAAGATGTTAGCTTAAAGTGTGGGTTCAAGTGATTTAAACGGGATGAATCGAATTAACTTTAAGACAAAGTTAAAATGGACAGCAAAATTCAACTCATGTATTAATTTGACTTCATATATATAGAAATTAAAAACAATTCTTGAAATCTCAAAAATTTATAAACCTATAATATCATTCGATTAGCACTTAAATTGAATTAATTATGCATTTCAACATTATCATATCTTAAAAATTCAGCATTACTAAGTACTTATTAAAACAGTATTGAAAGAAAGAAAGATCCAATTAATAAATTTTTTTAATTTTGTTTTAAAAATAAATAAATAATTATTAACCAATTATTATAGATACTAATTACCAACTTACCAAAAAAGAAAAGGTATGATTATGCCATTATTAAATCTATAACATTGTATTAAAGTTACCTCAAGAAATTTACTATTGGATTGACATTTGGCATCCTTGTTTTCTTTTCTTTTTTTTTTTCAATTTTGTGGGAAATTATAAATTAATTTCATATTAAATTGACACTTGGTATTTTTTATTTTGAGAGGAATTACAAAATAGTTATTAAATTATAAATATTTATAATTTGTAGTTATTATAATAAATAAGAACTAATTTTTTTAATTTTTGTAATTAAAATTAGATAAGATAAACATGACATGAAAAAATAATTAACGTACGATAAAATATTGACATGAAAAAGATAAAATACATGAATGTATCAAAATTTATATAATACGAATATTAAGATATCAAAATTTATATAAAAATACCTTAATTATGATTAAAATGCAATATATATACACCAATAATGTCTCTAAAATTTTGGAAAGAATAGATTAAAGCAATCCCCCTAAATCTGAGATCTAAGAGATTGCTTTCTTTGTCCTTTTTTTTGTTCAGTTTTTATGAATTTTTTTAATATACTCATGTCATGTTCATGTTATTTTTTGAGTTATAAATGAATTTAAGGTATTATATATTTATATTAATTTTGACATAGATTTTGATACATTTTTATATTCTTATTATGTTCAATTTTTGTGTTATGTCATATTTTAATTAGTTTTTGTTCGTATCAAATAATCATATTGTACTCGAAATTGTTAAGCCTATTGACACTATTTAAATAACTCCCAATTTCGTGCAACGTGTTTTGTGTTCGCATTATTTTTTCTTATGATTGTAATTATATTTAAGGTACTATATATTTATATAAATTTTGACATGTTAATAATTCGTTTTATGTAGATTTTGACATGTTTTTATATTCATGTCATCTTCATGCTATTTTTATCTCGTGTCATGTTTTAATTATTTTTTTATGTCTTTGTTTCTTATAACCATTTTATATTCGAAAATTTGATGTTTAAGCGGCACATGTATTGTGTCAATGTTCCTTACTTTGTATTACTTTTTCATGTTATAATCGTAATCAAGTAATTATATATTTTTATATATCTTGATATGTTAATAATTTATTTTACATAAATTTTAACATGTGTGCCTATTTTTATCGTATCATTTGATTATATTTATATTTATATTATAATATATCAAGATATAAAAATATTAAATATTTTTAAAATAATTATTTATAAAAATTTTACTCTTACGACAAGTACACAAATACAAAATTAATAGTAAATTATTATACTATTATTTATTCTTTAAAATTATTTTTTTTGAATATTAAAAAAAATCATCTAGGTGAAATCGGGTCAACATCTTACTACTATATATTAAAGCAATCCCTTGAGGTGGCATTGCTTTTTCAGGTGCTTTGTTTTCATTTTGTGATACTTTTTATGTAGTCTTTATTTTAAAAAAAAATTTTATACATATTGTGTTTTTATTATTTTTTATCATAATCAAATTCAAAACATTATATAGTTATATAAATTTTAATATTTTAATAATTTATTTTATATAAATTTTAACAAATATATGTATTCATATCATGTTAATATTTTTTTTATATTGTGTCATATTTTAATTATATTTTTCATATTGTATTCATATCATATAATCATTTAATGTTCAAAATTATCAATTTAATTGACACAATTTAATATCTTTTAATTTTGTACTACGTGCTATCATATTCATGTTATTTTTTTTTATAACCATATTCAATGTATTGTATACTTATAAAAATTTTGATATGTTAATAATTTATTTTACAATATATTTTGATATATTTGTCTATTTATGCTATATTTATGTTATTTTTTGTGTCATGTCCTATAATTATATTATATTTAAAATTATCAAGTTTGATTGACAATATCTAAATCGTGTTCATGCTACTTTTTCATGTCATAATTATATTTCAAAGTATTATATATTTAAATATATTTTAATATATTAAAATTTTATTTTATGTAAAATTTAAAAAATTTATCTATTTATAATTTTATTTTATTTCATATAAATTTTAAAATATTTATCTATCTGTAATATACTATATTATTATAATTAAATTTTAATATATTAAAATATAAAAAAATTATAATATATTAAAATATAAAAAAATTAAATATATTTTAAAAAATCATTTAAAAAACCTTCAACACGTAAATAAAAATTATAAAAAATATTATAAAATAATTAATATAAGTTATTAATATTATTATTTATTAAAAATTATTTTTATATGAAATTGATAAAATATCTCGAACGGAGGGTTACTAATTACTGGTTTTATAAATACAGGAAATATAGATAATTGTTTATTGCGACAAAAAATTTATGTCATGCATCGTTAAATGAGGAAGACAAGGAAGAAAGAAAAGTCAAAATGATGAGGTGGCAAAGATGTAAATGACGTGGCGAGTGGACCCGCACACATAACTGGCAATTAAAAAGTAAAGATAGTAGAAATATCGCCGCTAATTCCGTTTACTTTGAACTTTTGACTCTTCCCTCCCTCTCTAATCTTGTCGTTTTCCGTTTATCTTACACGGCATTTCTTCGTCACTAATTTTGGGACCCACAAAACAGTGCAAAAGAAAAAAAAATTTGTCAAAAATGAAGATCAATGAATGATGGATTCAAAGTGTCCTCACTGACCCACAGCGCACGTTAGTCTCCACCAGCAACTCCCTCGCAAGCCCTAGGGTTTACTTTCCTTTCTCTGCCGTTGATCTTCCGTTTGATTTCAGTTTTTTTCCCTCATTCTAGAAAGAGTAAGAGATCTGCGAACCTGGTATGTTTTTCGTTTTCTCTTTCTTTCTATTTGGCTCATTTTCGTTTTCATTAATTCTTTTTCCTGCTTTTTACCTGCACTGTTTTTTTAATATCTTTTTCTTTTTAAATTGATTGATTTTTATTATCTGGGATTTGATTTTTGGAGGTAATTGTTTTACAAATGTTTGATCTTATTGTAGTCCGCTAATCTGGGATTTGCTTTTTGAGTGGGAATTTTGATGGGTTAAGTCTGCGTATTTTACCTTTATGATGCAGGAAGCTAAGGTTAGGTTTTCCAGGCACTTCTGAGGAGAAATTTGTGGAATTTATGTTTTAAGGCTTTGGGTTGAAGAAAAGGTTGCTCTTTTCCTTGTTGAATATCAGGTTTGGGGTTTGGTTTGGTTGGTTTTTGGTGGAGATTGATTACGTCTTTGCTTATATTAACGTGAAGACTTTGAAATTTATATCTGGAGAAAGTCGACACTGGTTCGTGTCAGTATTTTTTTTTTTTTTTAGTTTTTGGCAGCATATTTGAAGTTTAGATTGCTGTTTTGAAAGATTGCTAGCTGGTGCTTGAGCTTGAACTTTAAGGTTCTGGGATATTCTGTTCAAGGTTTTGAATGATTTGACTTGTGGGCCTTTGGAAATTTTGAGATTAGTTTGTTAGTTCAGTTTGCAGTATAGTTTTTTGAAATGGATAATTCAAAGAATCGGCTTAATGATCATCTGGGCGTGAACAAGGTCGGCAAGAATATAAAGAAGAGCCCGTTGCATCAACCTAATTTTGCTAATAATGCAGCTAGGCAGCAGCCTCAGCCTCAGGTTTACAATATAAGTAAGAATGATTTTAGGAACATTGTTCAGCAGCTTACTGGTTCGCCTTCACATAACGATCCTTTGCCCAGGCCCCCACCTCCTAAACCCCAAAGTATGAGGTTGCAGAAAATTAGGCCTCCACCATTGACACCAATCAATCGGCCTCGTATTCCTCCTCCGGTTCCGGTCCCTGCCCCTGTCTCTGCTCATGTACCGGCTCCAATTCCCCCTCCTGCTCCTTATAACACTAGCTTAGTTAGACCTGGTCAATATGGACAACCATCACCTACAATGTTGCAACCTATGATACCTGGAGATGCTGGTTGGGCAAACACAGCTGAATCGCCTATATCAGCTTATATGCGATACCTTCAGACTTCTCTTATTGATCCAAGCCCAGTTGGAAATCAAGCTCAACCTCAACTACACCCCCCAGTTCCAGGTCAACCTCACGCTCCGCCACCATCTTCTGGTTTACTTCCTAACCCACCAATGCCTGCTCTCCCCTCTCCAAGAGGAGTAAATGGTCCTGTACCAATGATGCCTAATCTCCCTTCGCCACGAATGAATGGTCCTATTCCACCAATGCCCAATCTTCCATCACCACGGATGAATGGGCCTGCCCTTTTACCCTCACCAACTTCTCAGTTCCTTTTGCCATCACCTACTGGTTATATGAATTTGTTGACCCCCCGCTCACCTTATCCTTTGCTTTCTCCGGGGATTCAATTTCCTCCAATGACTCCCAATTTTGCTTTCTCCCCCATGGGTCAGTTAGGGATTTTAGGTCCAGGGCCTCAGCCTGCACCATCTCCTGGTCTTATGTTTCCATTGTCACCTTCTGGTTTTTTTGCCTACCCAAGTCCAAGATGGAGGGATCAATAATCCAAGTTATAACATTGTTGTTCTCATCAGTTCCATACTTTATTGAGGAATTGGGACCGTCTTAATGCTTTGAGGTTCAATTGGAAAATATATTTTATACTGCCCGCGTTAAAGGTCTTCTTAAATACCTATTTGCTTTTCTTTTTTGTTTTTGTCTTTTGTAATGTCCATACCCATTTCGCAAGTTGTTTGCGCTTAGGCTTTGTAATAACTGTAATGCTTCCTGTATTCTTGGACAAGTTTTACTTTGGAAATACTGAAGATTGGATAACTCGGTTGAACATCCTGACAGGAGCTGTAACACGAAAGGAGGTAGGGTAGGATCATGGGTAAAAAATTTGTAGGTAGACAAAACTAGTTGAAAAATTCATGTGTAATTGTAATGTTATGGATTAAATCCTTGTTAGTTTTAGTTGAATTCTTGTTCATTTCAATGGCATGTGGAAATAAAATGTTGAAGCACTCTTCATTATTTATTTTTCCATGTTATTCAAAATAAAGGTTCATGGTGTTCAAAGACTCTAAAGATTAAGACTATCTCGAATCTTGCTCAAGATGTTTCAGTAAGTGTGATCGTGCTTAACATTTCCCTTTGTTTGGTTCCTTTTTGCTTATAATCAATGCTCTGATGTTTCCCACTGGAAGTTGTTCAAAAAATTATCTTCATTTATCTTGAAGACAAACTCGAAAGAGTAGAAAAGAAAAATTGCTTATAATCAGCAATTAATTGCTTTCACCCACCAATGCCTTTTGATCAAAGCTAACTTTTGAACTGCCCGCTGCTCGCATAATTTTGAAATGCAGGGGCTGAACCCTGTGGCCTTTGTCAAATGAATACGGAAACTGTTCCTTTCAACAAAAAGAAGAAATGTGCAAAGCAAAAGAGCGAGAGAGAGAGAGAGAGAACTTTGGTTTTGAGACCTTCGACGAACGTCAATGGTCGACCAAAATACACAGTGAAAGTATGTTCTCTGATTATACATTTATGGGGTTCCCATGGCACCGTGCATGTTAGAAACTGCCAATTCAAATGGTATAATTTTTTGCATCGAATGCCTAATAATAGTATATCTCAGATAAATGTGTTTCAAAATGGAGTCCTTAACTAAAGAAGATGATGAGATCGGGGCATATTTGTTTAAAGAACGAGGAGTAACTTTGTTGAACCAGCTTCAATTCTTTACGGTGCTGATAGCATTAACGAATCCCCACCTCATGGCTATGCTTTTAAGGTGTCTATGAGTTCGATGAGGTCACATTATAGAATTTTTTTTTTTGCTAAAGTTTAGTGTGATTTAGGCTGAGACTAATCCAAAAACTTATTTAAATATTTAAAAATATTTAAATTTTTATTGGAAATTTAATCATATAAGTTGAGTCTACTAGGCTCAGCAGATAGCCAACCCTATGAGCTATGAATACATCTATATGCTTGGATGGTTATCAATATACTGAAAAGGGCATTATTGCCTATAGGGCCTAAACATGAAGTATGCAATTTCTTGAGAATAATGTTGCTACATAAGCAAAAAAGAAAAAAAAAAGTAACGAAGAACTATTATCATTTTATATATATATTGTACATGATATGATTACTTTTCTCTTTACCTTAAAGTTGAAAGGTAATTATTGGTCACTTCAAGCACATACTGTAAAAGAATCCTTAATCTTCAAATTTGAGTAAGCTTCAACTGGAACTATAGGGTCCCATACAATATATATATAGAAATTTGTACATGATATGGTTACTTTTCTCTTTACCTTAAAGTTGTTCACTTGTCAAGAAAAAACAAAAGAGAACAAGAAAGAACCAATTGAGTTGTCGTTTGCAAAATAGATGCTTCATGAAATTTGGGGCAGTTAAATGCCCAATTGAATGATTTAATAAGCTTCTCCTTTTGATTTGATTTGATTCGATTATACAAATTTAAAATTTTTACCTTAATTTTTGATTTTTTTTATTAGCAAGAGTGAAATTCTTTTTTTAATAAATAAATTAATTAGTTAAATATATCATATTCTCCATTTAAACACAAACATAACTTAAGCTTTAACGTTGTTTAAATATAATACAGAAAGAATACATTTCATAAATTAAATTGAGGAGAAAATAAGGGCTTAGTATAACATTTAGATATGTCCAAAGTTTGGATCAAATTTAAGTTTCATAATAATAAAAATTACAATTGCCTAAACCTAATTTGATCTAAAATATGAACATAAGATTTTTTTCAAATTCATTTTGACAATAAAAATACTGCTTGACTCATCTAAATTTATAGATGAAATTATTAGCCTCTATCTCTCTTAAAAAAAGTCAATTATTTTTTAAAAAATAATTTATTAAAAATTTATATAACTAATAATAAAATAATTAAATTATATTTAAAAAAATTCATATACAAAATCTAATCTATTTTTGAATAAATATTTTTATCAAAATAAAATTTTAAAATTTTTATTAAAATTTAAAATAACTCTTTAAATTTAAACAAATAGTAATATAACGCATGGACAAAGTCTGAGTGGCAGACGTATCGGTACCCCAATATTCGTAGTACAAATTTAAGGTGACAGGGGATTCTTAATTTCCAGGTGTAATGCGTAGGCGCCCCCGTTCGTTCATTGGGCTTTAACTTTAAAGCCTTTGCTTGAAGTCGTGGCCATCACTTTTTGTCACGAAAGAGCCAATTATTCTTAACCAAAGAAAATGTCTCAAAAGGACGCAAAGATTCTTTGACAATCCACCGAACATTTATTTTTAAATTATATTTATATTATATTTAAATATTTTTATTTATTATAAATATATTTAAAATATTAAATATTATATAAATTTTAATATATTTTATACTAATTATTTTTTTATATTAAGTTTGTAATCAAATTATCCCCTTTTAAAGCTACCTTTTGTAGCTTTTCCTGATGTTAAAAATGATAATGGATGGTACAAATTTAAATATTTATAATTATTTAATTTATTTTTATGAATTTAGATATTTATATTACTATTTATAGTTAATGCGAATATAAATTTTCAGATATCAATTATGCAGATAATATATTCAAATATTTAAATTTATTATTTAAATTTATTTTTGTAAAATATTAAAAATTCATATTCAATATAAGGATTAAACTCTAACCTATTAAATTCATATACATATATATATTTTTTGTAGAGTTTGATTTTCTATGAATAGTATTATTTAATTAAATTTATATTATTAAATATTATATAAATAATAATATATAAATTTAATATAAATAATAAATAATTTAAATTTTTGAATTATTTTATAAATTTAAATTTAAATATTAATAAAATTATATATATTTAATTCGTTATTATCTTATACAACGCACTTCTCTCTCTCTCTCTCTCTCTCTCTGTTGTAAAGTACTTCTAAGACAAAAAATCTTGGCTTCTTTAATAGTCAAGTTGGCAACTTGCATCCTCAATGAATTGGCCACTTTCGCCTACCAAAAAGAGGCAAGTCGTTTCCATACACTTTATTGTCGCTTGTCATTTTGGCGAGTACAGTGCTCCTTCACGTGGTTTAGATTATCAAAAAATTAAATAATAATAATAATAATAATAATAATAATAAAAGGCTCCACCAAATTTGTGATCATGATCTAAAGTCAGATGACTACCATCGTCATTCATATTTTAGAACATATCTTAGGATTAGGTTCTTTATAAATAGCAATTGAGAATTATTTTTTTGTTCATGCCTTGGTTATTGAAAGCCGAGTGTAACCTTGCAATATAAAGAAAGTCAGAAGGATATCGGAGTTTATGCTCCGGGAACCCTTTTTAATGGTTAAGTCAAAATGACACTTTGTATAATGGTGTGGATATATCTGGGGTTAGAATACCTTACCTTTGGGCTTACTTGTCCTTTTATAGGTGTTGCTTGGGGACATGATGTCAAGTGATTTGATAGCGACGTAACCAGCGTCGAGTTAAATGTCAAACTATGATGTCTCGTAGTTGGCTTCGTCAGTCGGCCGCAGCTCAGAAGACGTCAACTCTGTAATTAAATCGTTGTCGGAGAGGTCACATCGTTGTCAGGTACTGTTGGGTGACCGCCTGGTGTTGTTTGGCGATTGTCTGTATGTGGTCAGATGCTGTTGGACTGGGCAATCGCCTATATGTGGAGGTATAATAATTTTAATTAATTTAAAAATTAATATATTATTTATATATTTATATAAATATTATTTTAATCAATATTATTAAATATCGATTTATATTATTTTACTAATTAATATTTATGTCATTGTCAAACCATTTTTTTATAAATATTACTTGTTCTTATTTTTATTGTAGGCACATAAAATCGTTGGCACTCAAGAATTTTGAAAGAATTAGATAGGACTGATGTTTCTTGATTCTATGTTCTATATTATAAATTAAGTAAGGTGATTCTAGAAGGAGATGCAAAGAATGTTTATTCATTGCAATGGTACAGGTCTCCAAGATGTCTTTCTTTTTGCTTCTTGGTTTAGAAGGTTTGATTGTCAATGGGTTCTTAGACATTGTAATAAAGCTGTTGATTTATTAGCAAACTTAGTTAAGTCGTCAATAATTGGGACTTGGTTAGAGGTCCGTCCTGATTGTATTTTGGATGACTTATTTTTTTGAAGCCTATTGTGAATGATTGTTAACAATATAAATTAAAACATGAAATAAATTAAAAAAAAAAAACATTCTTAGGCTTTATAGAGTGCGTCGTAGATAAAAAAAAGGCTCTTATTCATTATAATTAGATTTTGACATTGTAAAAAAAAAAAACCAACTTTGAATAAAGAAAATGGCTATGAAACCTATAAAAAAAAAATGAGAACAAATGAATTGGGAGAAACTGATACAGTCCATGGAAGAAAAAAAAAATTAAAGAGTTTAGAGTTAAAATAAATTTAAAAAAAAAAACCCTTAGAGGTGGGTGATGTATACGCATGATAACTTTTCAAAAGAAATTCTAAATTTAAGAAAGTTTATTTATTTTGAAGATAAAAATGTTATTATATAAAAAAAATTAAAAATTAAAATAAATAAAATATTTATAAATATCATCGTATTAATTATTTTTAATTTAATATTTGATTAAGATTAATTTTTAAATAATGCGAAACCAAAATTTTCATTCGGTATAGATTCAAAATAAAATCGATTTTTTTTAAAAAAAAAATTTTGAATCAAAACCAATTCAGACAAAATCAATCGATTTATCCTAGTTTTTTTTTTTGTTTACAGTAAATAATGTTCGGTCCAAAATTATAAAGAACAAAGACAATTGTCATACGATACATATGTAAACATGTAATGTATGCTTGCTGATAAGTACATACAAATATGTAATGAATGCTAGCTTTAATTACCTGTTTTTTTTAGTTGATAACTTTTTTGGCCATATACCTAACCAGACAATCAATTAAAGAATGTTGGAGTTGATATAAGATTTTTGAGCTACAACTGCTCATATCAATCTATATTTGTGGATCTGTTTAGATCATTTTAAAAAAATTGCATTTAATATATGTTTTTATTTAATTCAAAAAAATAATACATTAATTATATATATTTTTTTTCACCTGAATCAAGGTCACTAGATATTAATTAATATTTTTCATATTTTCTGACAAATGTATCACAAAATATATAGATTTTACAAGTATTTCGGGAGAATCCTTTTCTAAATAATTTGCATGTTTAATTTACAGAAAACCAAAATTTGAATAAGGGTTTGCATAAATAATGCTTATATGCACGAGTTAAAGATTATTTAATTTTTAATTTTTTTATATTTAATGTATTATTTTGATTAAATTCAAGAGAAAGTTTTTATATTTTTTTTATACAAGTATCAAGTTAATCAGTACCATTATGTATTGATTAATATTTCAATTTTAATAATTTCAATTGAACATCATTTATTGTATTTTTCATGCCAAAAGTAATTTTGAAGTAATGTTTATAGTCAAGAAGTTAATTTGCTTTCAGTTTGGACCTAAGAGCTTTTGATTATAAAAGAAATTAACCCAACCAATGATTACTCTCCTTTTTTTTCCCTGTTTTTTCATAAAAGAAATCATACCTTAAAAGATAAGGAAAATGTTATAAATATTGATAATAAATTATAAATAAAAATATGAATAATTGGATTAAACTTAGAATTTTTATATAATGTCTGCGACTTTTGACTTAGCACAAATGATTTATTTATTTTTCTTAAAAAATGTTTCTTTTTGAAATTTCAAATTTAGATCCAGCACTTACCATTTTCCTTTCTCAATTCCCGACTTTTAAACATATATTGTATAAGAATGACTTAGACCATACGTACTCTTTTTTTCTTTTTTTTCCGTTTCATTTTCCTGTATTCATGGCTGAAGTTATCAATGAGAGAACCGTCGTCATCAATAATCTCACTCGTGTCTCCAAGGTCTAAAAGCTTGGCTACTGCTGCATTTATTGCCCTGCATTTTCCATTTTAAAACATTTTTCCGCAACTGTATGATAATGAAACCATATCTACCTTTAAGAATACCTTTACTCTATTATCGATCAGACACTCAACAAGCATGCATGGCTATGAAAATGTTATTATTAAGTACTCATAAACCGGCCTAGGGTTTTCTACACACAAAAGTGGAAAAAAAAAAAATGAAGAAACTAATGTGGCATTAACAACCCTTCGCTAATCCATGACCCACACAGAGACAGGAAAAACAAAATACGTTTAAAAGAGATGAAGGAACATGCCTAAGTCGTTTAGGTCGAGATATAAAAGAGAATGACTATAGAGCTTAGAAAAAGGAAGAAAAAAAACAAGAAAAGAAAATAGTAACCTAAAGGGAAACATAAGCCATGCATTGCTTGGTTCGTGTACAAGATTAGGTGAATTGTAGGTGCCGCCATGGAGAAAGATATAAACTCATTTCAGACCTCTGTGTCAGGTGAAACTCAAACTTCATTAATGATCAGAGTCAACCCTATGGGCTTTCCCTTCCATTCTATCAGCTTCTGCTATTGATTTTTTTATCGAACTCTATCTCCATTAAGCAACCAACGTGGTTGAATCTCATTGTTTCATTTATGTTATTCACGAAATTCCACCAATGTACCTAACATGTTTTCTTACAGATCATAATTAACCCCATCCAATCTCTCAATCTCAAGACTAAACGACAACACACACACACACACACACTCATATATATATATATATATAATAAACATAATAAATGTATGATCTTGAGTTACAATCCAATAATGTAAGAGCCTGCATAAACTAAAACATGATGCCAGGAAAAACCCCACCAGTAATAATGAGATATCAAAATCAGGGCATTGATAGTAACTGTTGTTAATAATAAAAGTGAGGATGATTGTGATCGGACGTTCCATATCATTTGTAGTAAAATTTTGTAGGGTCAATGCGGGTAAAGGAGAAACACTTACATAATTAAGTGAGGGGAGTCGAGACCTTTTGGCAAAACAAAAAGAAAAACACTTTTTAACCTTTGTAGCTTAAAAGAGAATCTGGGGCTGGGTGAACTTACCAGAAACTTGTCCTGTTAATTTTTTCTGTATTTTTTTAGCCTCCCAAAAAATTCCACCATACTTTATCTAACCCAACTGTTGTTGTACCACTCTCTCACCCATTTTTTTTTTCTTCTTTCTATTTGTAGATTCTTGATGTGGAAAAAAGTAGTCCCACCTGACGCAACTGGTGGTTCATGCTCTCTTCCTGGAGGGGGACCATGAGCCAAAATGACTAGCCTTTGGCCCTTCGGCGTCCTTCATAGCCATTCTTTCTTTCAATTAGAGATCCTGATTGCTTTGTTCCTTGTTTAAAGATAGCGAGACATGAAATTGTGGGGGTCTCACCCCATTTTCTTAGTTATAAAAGGAGAAGACAAGTAGAGAAGAAAACAAAATAACCCTAATGCTAAAATAAAGAACACGATGAAGTTTTTAGACATAGGTCTAAAAAGATTATTACTTGAATACTTAAATCTCCCTCGCAATTCATTTTCAAACATCTTCAGATAATTACAACTGAATTAAAGAGCATTGTCGACATTATACTATTATCATACCTTCCTTTCTCGACCTTTTGACTATCAGATAAAAGAGTGAACATTATCCTATTTATCTTTTTTTTGGGGGGGTCTAAAATAAGAAATGAAAAACCAAATATCATATATTTATGAATATAGGTTATGTTACATATATATATATATATATACATATAGTGTGAATAATTTTGAAAGATATGATCATATATATATTAGATTCTTGAGATTTTGAAGGGAAAAGTAAATAGAACATATTCGAAAAAAACGATATTAGACGGAGGGAGCTGATGCATAAAAGACAGCCTTTGCCTTAATTAATGGTATTTGATAAAAACAAAGAAATGCTCTTAAATTGCTTCTTTAACCCCCCCCCCCCAATTTACATAAGATGTTTAATGCTTATGACTCAAATTTATCCAGAAAAAGAAGACATAAAGATGGAAAAGAAAATTAGAAAAAAAAGAAAAAAAAACAGAATGCATTAATATTGGATCAACTGAAAACATTCCTATATACAAATGCATTGATTCAAACGTCTTATCATATTTACCCACAGTCCACGCGAACATCCCCGTAGTCAATATTATTGACAATAAGGATTTCCGGTAATTTCACTAAAAGAAAAAGGAAAAAACCCCAGAAGCCATTAAAATTAGAAAGAAAAAAAAAATTCAAAGACAAGCCCACCAAAAGAAAGAAAAAAGAAGAAACGAAAGAAGGAAACAATTTTTATTTCTTCTCTATTTATTTGTTCTCTCTTCTTTTTTCTTTTCTTTTTCACATCACCTGTGATTTATTTCAGTCGCCATCACGCGCTAACCCTTCGGTGACGGACGCCAGCTTTTGCAAGTTCAACTTGACAACGGTATCCGCAAACAACCTCGTGTCTTCCTCCGTATTCCCTTCCGGAACATCAACAACGTAAGATTCCAAAACGATGGTCCAGATCCTCCCTTCGCGCTCGAAACCATGCACCGTCGTCACTGACCGGTAATTACTCAACCGATGCTCCCCTCCAATAATACTAAAACCGGTGACCTTTCGGTTATCATCTAAAATATCGAGTCTTTCGGTGCTGGTTGCAGCCGGCAACCCGGAGATCACGTTGACATCACGCGTGCAACCCACGACCATTTGGAAACCTTCTTTCACTGCACAGCTTTTGATGAAGTGTTTGTAAGTTTGGGGTTTGTCGAAACGGCGGACGACAGACCAAACGACGTCGCTGGAGGCGTTGACACGTTGGGCTAACAGGGAAGAACATTTGCCTGGACCCAGGGAGTAGGTGTGGAACTGAGTGATGGTAGGGATCAACTCGCAGAACTCGTCGTGGGTTAATCCGGGAGAGATGGTGAAGTGGGTGGTGGGTTCGGAGTCGGGTGCTGGTTGGGGCATTGAAGCGGAAGGCTCGGGTTTTGGTTCTGCCATTGAGGAAAAACCAAAAGAGGAAGATTAAGAGGAGGGGGAGATGTTTAGTGGGGGCTTACAAGGGAAAGGGATTATAGGGAAATGGTAGGGGATAAAATAGGAAATAAGAAATTAATTTATAATATATTTAAGAATTTTATTTTTTAAAGGAAAAAGGGGATGTGTTGAATGGGGTGGCAAGCAGTTAAAGGTGACAGGTGGGTTTGGGCTCAGAGGATTTGATGTTAGTTGCTTGACAGATCAACCTGGCTTTTCACACATTGCTAAAGTGCTCAGTAGTCAGCACATTAAGGTTTCAAAAAAGTATAAATCACAGTATTTTTTAAAAAAAAAATTCCTGAAAATAATGGATTATTCATATAAAATAGTAATTTTTATTTTAACATCATTAAGAAAAATCATAATTGGATAGATAATAAATAATTTATAAAAATTTTTATGAAAAAAATGTGAAAAATATTAATAATACATGGAACACGCGAGACAACTGCAGCATTGCGGGAACTCCGAAGCTACATGGGCAAGGCAACTGCCACTGCCAGAGACAACATTGACAGGTTTCGACTGTCGTATTTCCAAGTTTGATTAATTAATCATAACTAAACAAGGCAAATTTCCCAGTTCCAGGTTTATTATTTGTTTTGTTATTGAATTTTTTAATTAACATTAATGCTGTTGTTTTCCGGTTCAGTTGATTTTCTTTGTCGGCTTCTACTTATTCCTACTGTCAAAGTCCACATCTAATGATATAAACAAAATTTCTCATCTAAACCACAAAAATATCAATTAGGTGGGGGCAGTTTCCATCTCAAGAAAGTACCAAAGAAAATAAAAATTCGTCCACTAAAAATTTTATTAAATTTCATATTTTTAATAATAAAGTATTAGTCTAACTTTTAATGATTAAAAATATAATTTTTAATAATATTTTAAATTATCAAATATTAAAAAGTTGATATTATACCACCAAACTGAGTCGACATATCGTTCCAGCTAAGAAAACCAATTCCTTCATAGTTCGCATATATCCACAAATAACCCAAAATCCGTAATATTATATATATATATATATATATATATACATATATTGTACAATTTTTAATTTTTAAATTGTTTGACACCCCAATTATAATTGAAAGAGTCCAATTGGTCCTCTCGATTAAAACAATACAGTGCAGATGGTTCTAGCCTTCGTCCCATTGATGAGACATGATGTTGAATTTTCCTTCTTTTTTTTTTTTGTCTAATTTTGGAATTCTGATTTCGGATTCCATCCAATTGTTTTTTAGTTTTTAATAAATTATTAAAAATTATCTAATTAACAATTAAGAAATAATCGGCACCCTATTGACTTGATAGAACATAAAAACCAGGCTTTGAGGATTGGAATTAACTGATCAACACAGTTGATTCTTCAAGATCTTTTTATTAATGGATTAAAAAAAAAAAAAAGACGATGTCATGAATTCATGATCCTTCAATGATTATTTTGATTGTTTATTTGAAATTTCGATTC
>JBBYHM010000013.1:293553-303676 GCA_038381775.1 Adansonia rubrostipa
TTTAGATATGATTGATATTTTAACAATGAAACGTCGAGTTTATTGATATAATTATATTTTTATATCATATTTTTATATATTTTAAAGATTTAATTTTTTGATATGGAATAAATAATAAATATTTTTAATTTACTTAAAGAATTTTACTTTTACAATCCACTTAAATAGAAATCAAATATAATGTTTGGATCAAATGAATATAAATTATATAAAAATTTATAAAAATATAAAACTAAATTAATTTTCGGATTCGTCTTTGATACATTAGATGAGTTAAAATAGTAGCACTTGCTTTTTTTAATATTTTTTAATACAATTATCTTTTTAAACGTGTTTATAAATTTTTGTTCTTGCATTTTTTAAGATTAAGTGAAAAGAAAATTAAACTCTGATTATTTATTAAAGAAGAGTGTACTAATCAATCGAGCTATGCTCGTATTCTTATTTGTAAAATCTAAAATGTAAAAACTCTAACAATGCATTAAATAATTTCAAGTCAAATTATATTAAAAATGTTTGAGCAATCGTGTTTCTTCAAACTAGTTTCATGACCAATTTTCCAAACGTTTTCAACTTTGCAATAAACAATTTCCGGGCGCCCTTGATCTCCAGCGTCTCCCTCGCCATCCTACAGTTTACTTTCCTTTCTTTTATTTTCTTTCTCATTCTAGAAAAAGAAAGAAGATCTTCACGGGGACTTAAAAAATACAAAACTGGTTTTTTTTTTTTTTCATGATCTCTTGCTTTCTATTTCACTCATTTGTTTTCCACTATTAGTTTTTTTGTATAAGCGTGTTATTTCCATTATTTTGTTTTGCTGTTTACCTGCACTATTATTTTTAATCTTGTTCTTATGAAGTTGGTGGAATTTTATGACGTGGGATTTCAGTTTTGGAGCTAATTATTGTACAAATGTTTGATCTTTACTATAGGCTGGTAATTTGGTAATTGCTTTTTGAGTAGTGTTTTACCTTTATGATGCAGGACGTTGAAGTGTGGTTTTTACATTTTTAGGCAATGCTGATTGATAAATTTGAAGAATTTAGATTACAGGGTTTTTTGGACTGGAAGTAAAGTTTTCTTCTTTTCTTGAATATCAGGTTTAGTGTTTGGTTTGGTGGAGATTGATTTATTCTGTACTTATTACTGTGAAGAATCTTGAATGTTTGAACTTGGAGTCCCAAAGTTTGAAGCTTTTGAATTCATGTGTCCTTGTGGATACCTTAAGAGAAAATCAACAATGATTCGTGGTCTGATTTTTTACAGCTTATGTGAAGTTTTAGGTTCCTGTTGTGAAAGATAGCTAGCTGGTCCTGGACCTTGGATTTTGAGGTTCGAGGATATTCTGTTGAAGTTTTTGAATGGTTTGATTTTGTGGGTGTTTGGAAAACTTGGGATTAGTTTGTCGTGGTTCGCTTTGCAGTTTATTTTTTGGAAATGGATAATTCAAGGAATCGGCTGAATGATCATTTGGGTGCGAACAAGGTCAGTAAAAATATAAAGAAGAGCCCTTTGCATCAACCTGATTTTGCTAGTCATGCTGCTAGGCAGCAACCTCAGCCTCAGGTTTACAATATAAGCAACAACGATTTCAGGAGCATTGCTCAGCAGCTCACTGGTTCACCTTCTCATGATCCTTTGCCCAGACCCCCAAAGCCTCCGCCAAAACCCCAAAGTGTGAGGCTGCAGAAAATTAGGACTCTAACTTTGACACAAATCAGTCGGCCCCATATTTCACCTCGAGTTCCAGTTCCTGACCCTCCTTCTGCTCATGCACCAGCTCTATTTCCCGCTCCTGCTCCTTATAACAATATAGTTAGACCTGGTCAATGTGGACAACCATCACCTACAATGTTGCAACCTATGATACCTGGAGATGCTGTTTGGTCAAACAGGGCTGAATCTCCTATCTCAGCTTGTATGCGATAACTTCAGACTTCTCTTATAGATCCAAGTCTGGTTGGAAACCAAGTTCAACATCACCTACACCCGGCAGTTCCAGGTCAACCCATGATCCGTCACCATCTTTGGGTTGACTTCCTAACAATGTCAGCTTTCCCTCCCTCAGGAGGAGTAAATGGTCCTGTACCACCTATGCCTCATCTCCTTTCTCCACGAATGAATGGTCCTGTTCTAGCAATGCCTAATCATCCATCGCAACAGATGTATGGACCTGCCCCTTTACCCTTACCAACTTCTCTGTTTTTTTTGCCATTACCTTCTCGTCATAGGAATTTGTTCCCCCCCCCCCCCCCCGCCTTGCCTTACCCTTTGCTTTCTCCTGAGGTTCAAAATCCGCCAGTGACTCCCAATTTCGCTTTCTCACCCATGGGTCAGTCTGGGATTTTAGGTCCAGGGCCTCAACCTCGACCTTCACCTGGTCTTTTGTTTTCATTGTCACCTTCCTTTTTTTTTCCCCCTTTCCCAAGTCCAAGATGGAAGGATCAATAATCCAAGTTATTGCATTGTTGTTCTCGTCAGTTCCATGCTTGTTGAGGAATCGGCACCTTCTTCATACAGGACCATCTTCTTCTCGTGGTGGTTCAGTTGTGAAATTATAAATAAGTACTGCTGGTGTAAGTATACTCTTCTATTCTCTTCATTTCTTTTTTCATCTTCAGTTCCGTCGATACAAATTTCACAAGTTGTTTGCGCTTGGGCTACGTAACAGTTGCAATACTTTTACTATTCTTGAACATGTTTTACTTAGGAAATAGTGGAGATCAGATAACTTAGTTGGACAGTAACTTCTAAGGAGGTAGGATCACAGGCGTAACAAATTCATAGTAGGCAATCTAGTTGAAAAATTCTTGTGTAATACTATTGTGGATTAAACCCTAATCAGGTTTAGCGAATTCTTGTTTAGTCGAGTAGCATGTGGAAATAAATATTCAAGCACTCTTCATTATTTATTTTTGCAGGGTATTCAAAAGACAGGATCATGGTGATAGAGTTTAAGACTATCTCAAAACTTGCACGAGATGTTCATTTTTCCTTATGTTGATATTGACTTGCTTATGTAAACCAGCTTCGGATAAAAACTTGTTTGGATTACCTAGGAGAGTCTCAAATATTACTTCTAAGCAACATTAAACTGATTTTACCAATGCCTTTTCAACAAAAAAACTTATTTTAAGCAACGAATGAAGATGTAATGTGTCTCAGATAAATATGGTCCAAATGGAGTCGATTAACTTTCAGAAAAGCATTTTTGTTTAAAGAATGAAGAGACTGAAGAGTAACTTTCTTGACACAGCTTTCTTTTTTGTAGTGGCTGATGGCATCAAAGAATTCCCACCTTATGGCTATGTCTGGATTGTACAAAATCTGCTGAAGAAGGCATATCAATCAAAAGTCTTTCGTCTGACTTCATTTCAAGAGAATGGACTTTGATTAATGAAGAAGCAGGGTTTCACTCTCAGCTTTAGTCAGCTTTTCACTTGCGAAGGGAAAGCAAAGAACCATGAACCAACCCCACTGAAAGCGTTGGCATACCCATTTTCTCCCGTTGAGCTTGTTGCAAACTTCACCTGAGTTTGAATATTTATGTAAATACGTGCTTATAAAATCTACTTTGGATTCATGAAAAGCGTTGAATTAAACCTTAATTTATTTGGAACATTATCTACTTACATATATTTTTAAAATAAAAAATGTTAATCATTATGTAAATAACACTAGTTAAAATAATAGTAAAGAAAAACGTTAATCATCGTGTTTAAGACTCTAAGTGACATACATTCTTAAATCAGACCAAGTTCGCCATAGATAAGCCAATCTGTCCATTGCATTAAAGTTGAATGCAGTACTTGCGAATATTCATTCATCGCACTTATATGTTTACATACAAATTTAAAATTTTAAATTTATAAATATTTACTATCCAAATATTTAAATATAGAATAAATAAGATAAATATAAAATTATTAAAAATTTAATAAACTATTAATAAATTTAAATATTTTAATTTAATAAATATATTTTATTATTTTAATAAAATTATAAATAAAATTACCAATATTAATACGGTATCAAAACTCCGACGACGTCTATCAAAATTCAAAATCCATGGAACTAGTTAAGAATAGTTTGGGCCTATAAGATTGAAATTAAATGTGCAGACGCCTTCGTTTTCTCATTGGACTTTTAACTTTTAAGGCCTTTTACCTGAGGTTGTGCCATGACATATGGAGACGAAAGAACCAATTATTAACCAAAGAAAATACCTCAAAACTAGGCAAAGATTCTTGGATAATCCACCGAACATTTATTTCCCATTCCTTTCCATTCCATCCCTTTCGGCCCCCCTCCCCCTCTAAAGCAGCTCTTTGTAGCTTCTATGCCTCTCTTTTTCTTACTTCACTTTCTCGTTAAGTACTACTACTGATACTACAACTTGCTTAATTGACAGTCAAGTTGGCCACTTGCATCCTTAATAAATTGACCTTTCGCCTAATCAAAAAAAGCCAAGTCGTTTTCGATAAATACTCTGTTGTCAAATTGGAGGGGATAGTGCTCCTTCACGTGGTTTAGATTATCAATAAAAGTTTCCACCAATTTGCGATTGTCATCTAAAGTTATATGACTAGTTATCAAGAAACATTCATGTTTAAAAGGTATTATTATAAGATCAATTCCATCCCTCCAATAATAAAGGACAAATTAATATATTGGATATTGAGACAAGATGGGCTTGACGTATGTGTATTATTCCATTATTTCAACTGTTCTTGGCGTCCAAAGTCCTTTCCATTTGAGAAATCACTATTCAATTTTCAAGGGAATGTAGCACTACCCTCAGTCTCCACAAAGTTTTATCCAACCCGGCTGATTAGGATAACGACACTGCTACCAGATTCTAATTCTATGTCTGGTTCATTGGTTGTATAATATGGTTTTTTGACTAATGAAATCAATGAAGGAATGAAATGAATCAAATTTAGATAAGGCACTTTGCATAAGGTTTATTTAGGATGATAGTTTTTTTGTGTTATGGTGTAAATGGAAAGATACAGAATGATTTGATTCTTGAGATATTGCAGGCAATCTCATTTTAAAATGAATGTTAATGAAGTATTAATAAAACTCAATTGGTGTTTGAAACACTGTTTAATGAATTGGTATTATTAAAAACGAATAAACACTTTTAAACTGAAGCAGAGTGTCCAACGGGTAAGTTTTTTTATGTTAAACTATTAGTATCCGAAAGCTCATTGAGCTCTAATTAATTTGCTTTGAATTAACTGAGGTCCTATAAAAAGGGTGCAGCTCTCTCAGATGAGGTATTTCCGTACACAAGACTCGACTTTAAGGCCTTGCTTAATTGGCAATTTTTCTTTTTTCCTTTTTTATTAAATTTCTAGATAAGACATTCAAATAGTAGAGCTATGACAATCACAGTCCAACACAAAATTTCACATATATATATAATGTGAAATCCTGTGAAGTATTCAGATGCCTAAACCCTGACATTCGAATGTTGTAGGCTAATTTCTCACGGAGTGAAAAAACCTTCAAGAGAATTCGACTACTCACCTCGTGGCATTCGAGAATTCGATTACTCCCCTCATGGCATTCGATTGCCTAAAGCAAAATTTCATATGTAATGCTTTTAAATATAGCATTCGAATCATCTTAAATTGGATTTGAATATCTTTATTGATTTTTGTTTTAAAGTATTTTTAAATTTCAAAAATAATTTCTCAACACATATGAATATTACATGATTTATAAATTTTATTTTTGCAAAAAAACACTTAAAAATTTTTATTTTTGACACTATATAGAACAAATCTATAGGTTTGTCTATGATCCGATTTTTTATGATCCCATTTTTAATTATAGGTACATAAGCCTTAGGCTATCTTAATTTCTTTTTGATCTCGAAATACTGTATTAACTATATATATATATATATATATATATATATATTAAAATTATGGTCCGATTTAACTCTCATTTCCAATTTCCAATTATGAATAGCTTGTGAATACATAAAACATACTAAGCTCCAAATATGAGAAGATGACAGGCAAACCACCAAAGAGAAGGGATGTTACTTGATTCTCTACCTCTCTTTATTATATTTGTAAAGAACAAAAACAATTTTTATACGTAATAATCATAAATACATGATTAATAATTCATTTAATATAAAAATATATTTATATTTAATATATAAATTTATACATTATTAAGAAATTAAATAATACATTTTATTTAAAATAAAATTATTTTTATTTATTTTTAATATATTTTGATAATGTAATATTGTTGAGTTTAGTGATAATGTACCAACGCATCAAATATAAAAACCTTATAAAAATATTATTATAATTAAACATGACTTCTAGCTCGACCATACCACCGCTGCATTAATTGCCCTGCATTTTCCTTTGAAAATATTTTTGGGCAGCTGTACCTATGATAATGAAACCACATCTACCTCTATTAGACCCATTTTCTTGATCGATCAAATAGTCGCAATGCCATAAAAATACGTATATAAAGTTATAAACCGGCCTAGGGTTTTTCAATAAAGAACATCACAAGCTACAGTTAGATTTAAGTTAAGCCATTCTATACTAATTAACCCTAGAGTAAACATTGCAACTAAAATGGTAAAAAATAATTAATTTAGTAGTTAAAATAGTAAACATTTAGATCTGCAAATATAAATTATATTCTTTCTTGCATGTACAACTAAAACCCAAACTTGTATTAACCATAATTTCCAAGTTTAAGTTCTTATTTACTTATGCTCATACGATGTCTGCTGAATTAGTAGATCAACGCACACCATCCTTAACATAGGCAATGTCTAACGGATAATGGCTAGTGGCTATATACATAAACTCAAGGTCTCGTCTTCAACTCTGTCAAAAAAGGAAAGAAAGAAAGAAAGAAAGAAGAATAGTAAAGCAGCAAATCGTTGATCACCTCGACAAGTTGTTTTGAACTAAAGAAACTAAATTATATATCAGTAAATCATTGATCCTCTACGCATCACGTCGAGGCATAAAAGAATGGCGAAACCTTAGAAAAAAGAAAAAGAATATAGTAAGTTATAGGAAACTCTGATGCAGAAATTGGTTCCACTCTTTGCACAAGATTAGGTGAATTTTAGGTGCCGCCATTTCAGACCCTACATATATGTCAGTTAAACTTAAACTCCAGTAATTAATGATCGGAGTCAACCCACCCCTCTCCCTTTATTTCCCTTCCATTCCATCCGCTTCTGCTCTTGAAATGTTGATCAACTCTCTCTCTCTCTCCATCAAGAAACCCACGTGGCTGAATCTCATCGATACATTTAATATTATTTCACTAATATTCTACCATTGCACCTAACATGTTTTCTTGCTGATAAATCCCATAATCCAATCTCGGAATCTGAAAACTCAGCAACAACATGAAAACCATGATAGTTTTTTCTCAAATCGTCCTGAGTTTATCATGACCAAAATATATATGTTCGAGTTACAATCCATTAATGTAAGAGCCGGCATGCATAAGCTTAACCATGATGGCAGAGAAAACCCTACCAACGACAGTGAGACATCAAAATCATGGCATTGTTTGTAGGCTCTGGTTTAAACAACGAACTGTGCATCGTTGTGATCGAATGGTCCAATATCATTTGTAGAAATAATGTAGTGTCAATGCGGTACTAAGAAACCCTTACTAAATTAGAGGAGAATCAAGATCTTTTCGCAAAACAAATAAGGACAATTTTTTATAAATCTTTGTAGCTTAAAATAGAATAAGGGACTGGATTAACTTCCACAAACTTGCCCCTTTTTCTTTTTTCTGTATTTTTTAGGCTCCCAAGAAATTCCACCATACTTTACCTAACCCTACTGTTGTACTACTCCCTTAGTTTTACCCCTCCTTTTCTATCTCTTTCTCTGTAAGATTCTTGATGCGGAATAAAACGCAGTCCCCAGCTGACGCAACTGGTGGTTCATTGCTCATCATATAGAGCGAGACATGAAATTGGGGGCGGGTGGGGGCTCATCTCACCCATTGTTCTTAGTTAACAAGGAGTAAAAAGAAGAAGAAAGCAAATAGCCAGTTTTAGGGTCAACAGCATTATATATACTTGTATTTTTCAACATCCTCCATATTTTCCTACACTCCTCTCAGTTTCATTAGAAAAAGAAAAGAGCATTGTTGACATTATACTAGTATCATACCTTTCTCGATCTTTTGATTTTTTATAAATATAAAAGAGTATGCATTATATTATCAATCATTTTTTTTTCCTTACGTGTAAAATTAGGGGAGAATTATAAAATATATTTTGGTTTAGAAACCCCATATATATATAGAGTTATATATGAGGTTATATTAAATATTATGAATAGTTTTGAAAGATATGATCAACAAATTAGATTCTTGAGATTTTGAAGGTGAAAATCAAAAGTATATATTCGATGGTATTTAAAATTACAAAAGCAAAAAAACAATGTTCTCAAGGTAGAGATTCTTAGCCAACTTTAGCTTCTTTAATCCTCATTTTATACAACATTGAAAGCTTATTAACGTTAATCATTAAAAAAAAGGAAAAAGAGAAATGAAGCCACCAAAATTAGAACAGAATGCATTAACATTGGTTTAACTGAAAACATTTCTGTACAAATCCATATTTATACACTGTCCACAAGGAGTCTCCCAAAAAAAAAAAAAAAAACAAACCATTAACATTAAAAGAAAAAGAAAAACATAATCACAAAAACCATAAGAGAAAAACAAATAATGAAGAAAGGGACAATTTTTTTTGGCTAAATGTTTTGAGTTCCTTCTTAATGTTAAAAGTGACATTTTTTAATTTAACGTCAAAATTTTTTTAAAATTATCATATATTTTATTTTTAAATATTAGAGTGTCACTCCTAACCCTAATTGTCCCTCTACCTTTGTCTTTCTTTTTCATTTTTCACATCACCTGTGATTTAATGCCGTCAGCATCACGCGCTAAACCTTCGGTGATGGACGCCAGCTTTTGCAAGTTCAACCTGACAACGGTATCGGCAAACAGCCGCGTGTCTTCCTCCGTGTTCCCTTCCGGAATATCAACAACGTAAGATTCCAAAACGATGGTCCAGATCCTACCGTCACGCTCTAATCCATGCACCGTCGTCACCGACCGGTAATTCCTCAACCGATGCTCACCTCCAATAATACTAAAGCCCGTGACTTGTCGCTCTTCATCTAAAATATCAAGTCTCTCGGTGCTGGTAGCGGCCGGTAACCCGGAGATCACGTTGACTTCACGCGTGCAACCCACGACCATTTGGAAACCGTCTTTTACGGAGCAGCTTTTGATGAAGTGCTTGTAAGTATGGGGTTTGTCGAAACGTCGGACGACGGACCAAACTACGTCGTTGGGGCCGTTGATACGTTGGGCTAATAAGGAAGAACATTGGCCTGGACTCACTGCGTAGGTGTGGAACTGAGTGATGGAAGGGCTTAACTCACTGAACTCATCGTGAGTTAAGCCGGGAGGGACGGTGAGGTGGTGGGAGGTGGATTGGGAGCAGGGTGTTGGGTCAGGCATTGAAGATGAAGGTTCGGGTTTTGGGTCTGCCATCGAGGATGGGAAAGAGAAGGGAAGATAAGGGGAAATTAAGGAGGAGAGAGGAGGGGAGAAGGTTTAGAACTTTAGCCGTTTAGCGGGGCTTATAAGGGACAGGGATTATGGGAAATGGTAAAGGGTAAAAGGGGAAATTTGAAAATGAATATTTGATTTTAAAAAAAATAGGGTGGGATTATGTGGAAAGCATGTGAAGGGGACAGGTGGGTTTGGGCTGAGAGAATTCGATGTTTGATTGCAAACCTACATCCCAGAAATAACTCAGATCTTTTACCCCCAAAAAAAAAACTCAGATCTCAGCTCAGTCGGTCGGTTGGTTCTTGTCCGAATTCCTTTTTTCAATACGTTCAGTTCAGCTTATTTTCTTCGATAGAATTCTATATATATATATATATATATATATATATATATTAAAAATTATACTTATCTAAAAGAACAAAATACCGAATATGGACAGTTGAATTTCCAGTTCCGATTATAATTGATTAATAACTAAAAAAGCGAAATTTCCAGATTTATTGTAATTAAC
>JBBYHM010000013.1:305037-318894 GCA_038381775.1 Adansonia rubrostipa
AGTAAAAGGATTTCAAAATCAGATGATATCTCTTTGAATATTGCCTAAATGTTCCTTATGGAAATACCTGATCTGGATCATATGATAAATTAGGAATATGTGTCGCTGTGGCCAAAGAAAAGTCTATGAAGGCGGACTAAATTGTAAAATCAAATCTTCAATTTGCTTCTCATTTATCACCATAGAAAATAGTTAAATACAATGCATATAACCAAATGTCGTAAAAGATTTCTTATCAATGAAGGGACGATACAAGGGAAATTCATTGTAGATAGCTTGAAGAGAAAAATATCTTGAATATATAATTGCATATAGGAATATATATATATGTGTGTGTGTGTGTGTGTGTTACAAGACACAAATTGGAAAAAGAAAAAGATCAAAGATATTGAAATTTGAATTTACAGCTACAACACCCTACTTTAAAAGTGAGAATATGATTCGATTGAGCCAATGCTAAGGTCCAATACTCTCAAAGGGTTAAAAAAAAAAAATTATCAACCTTCAATGGGTAATGATGTTGCATCAATTCATCAAGATAACTATGAAAGTTTTGAACACTTAATTTTGTGGCCCCAAGTGAGTATATAATATGATGAACTAAATTAGTGGGGGTCTGAAGACACTTAATGATAGCAATAGTTTAAATTTTGTCTTTATCGGTGCAGGGAGAATATTAGAAACATTAATTACCTGAATTTCAGATCTGGTAAACAGGAACCAATGTTAATGAGCTTGATTTGAGTTGGTGAAAGTTGGTAATGAGCGAGATATTGTTTGCCCTCTGGATCCTAGGCCGCGAGATGCACAACCAGATGTCGATGTAGACGTAACAAGCAAGAGTAACAATTGGTGTCAATTTGGAAGAACATTCTCCTAGTAACTGTGTATGTTTGTGATGTTAAAATGCATGTATCTTAGTTGCCACTTCTACACGGTACCTGTTTTGATTCTGAAGACTGAAAGAGTAAAATTTTGCCACATGATCATGCAAAGACAATCATAAATAATAGTTCACTCACTCTGCTGCAATTTTCAAAGATCTGAGAATGAGATATAGCCATGCTGTTTAAGCAAATATGTTGATCGACCATTTACAAAAGGCAAGTATTTTAGTAAGAAGGGTCCAGCCAGATGGACTTGAAATCTTTGCTTTAATTGAACTTGACGTCAAGTTGCTCTTCAGAAGCCAATTAGAGCGTTAAAGTAATTGTACAAGTAGGGTCAAGGCTTTGATCAAGTTGAAACTTTTGCAAACAAAATATATCCTTGGCATAAAAAGTCGAATCGAATAACCCAAATTTCTATGCAAGTCGAAAGCTATCTTTGAAAGCTTGAAACGACATCAAATACTTTTAATGCATGCCATCATAGTTGATTTAACTTGCATAAAATCTCAATTAACTGTTTTTCCTTTTTATCCCACCACCCTGTTTTCTGTTTCTTTTTTTTTTTTCTTGGCAATGGAATTAAGAATCCATTACTTTGCCTGTAAAAGTCTATTTGAAAGAAGTGGAAAATGGAAGAAAATCTCACTTCTCAATACGTCTTTTTTACAGGTTAGGTCATTTGGATTTCATAGCTAGTCCCTTTATGATATATAACATACCAAAAGTCAATGGGCCATTAGATTTGGCAATTAAGGAAGCTTACTTCAAAGGTTCGTTTTTGGATAGGCTGACACCTTTTGTAACATATTCCCCCCCGTCTTGTCAGCTTATTGAATATGCCTCGCCAGTCATGCGCCCGTTCGTTACAGTAAGTGGCAGACTATCTGGACAAAGCTCGAAATGGAGGCTACAGAGGCTCGCCATTCTATGCTCCATTTGCCTATTTCGATGGATTCTTCCGACCCAAAATTAAACATTTTCGTATGGAAACATAAAGCCCACATATATAAGCAGGGGCCGAGTTCTTGTGTTTTTTTTTTTTTTTCTGGACCAGATTTGTCAGAGCGATTTAGGTTAGGCTGTGTTGGTCATGAACTACATCCCCGACCCACCAAAAGGGGGAACAAAAAGTAGAGGCTCGGTTCTTGTATATGTGCAGTGAAATCATCTGCAAATCGTTGGAAGAAAAATAAATACTTGAGCGAGGAGTAAATATAAATATGGGTAATTGATGAAAGAATGTTGTTTTCTTTCAGTCATTCAATGGAACTTACAGCAATCTTGAAGAATGGAGTCACCATATTGCCAGAACTTATTCAAACATCATAATTCATTGACAGAGAAAATGGCTTTGATAAAAGGAACATGGCGACAATGGCAAACTTGTATTAATACTTTGTGAGGAATCAGAGTGCAACAGCAATTGGTTAGCCCAAACTAGATCTTGTCACTTCGTATGCCAAAAAGCATGCTGCATTTGCAGGAACACTTCGTGCCATGGCAGGGCCGAACCCTTTGTAAAGGCCTTTCAACCCCTCTGTAGCTAATATCCTCCTAAAGGCATTTATGGAGCCAGTGTATTTGGGACTTCTGTAATCATCAACCTGGATCACACTCTTGACGACGTCAGTTGGGTAGACAGATAACCAGAACGAAGCTCCAGCCAAGCCTCCAGCCACAATATAAGAGCCTCTTCCCAATTTAGAAGTGTCTGGCCCTCCTGCCATGTACTGCTTCAGTGATTCATAGACACCAAACACAACAGCATTTCCAGGAACCTCACGTGCCAAGGTGGGAACCATTCCCTTGAAGAGACCCCTTAGGCCACCTTCTGAACTAAGCACATGCCTTGTTACATCCATCGGCCCTCCATACTTCAACGCCACAGCAGCTGATGCAGAATCTGCCAACGCACTCTGGGCTTGCAATCTGGTTACACCATAAGACCCAAGACGTAAATAGGAGGTTTTAGCGCTTTATGTGTTGATTATCCCATCCCAATGACACAGGGAAAATTATTTATAAAACTCATTGCACTCCATACATCCAGGTCTAGCAGACTTGTTAAAAGACGTCAAGAATTTACTTGAAAATGTCAAAAAAAAAAAAATCATAAGATGCTATAACTATAAATTGATAGGAAAATAAAATAGGAAAAGCCATGATGCCGACCTGCATTTGACCAACTCAGTGGGGCAAGCTAAGAATGAAACAGCAACTCCCGCCACAGCACCACAAACGACCTGCTGGCTGACTGTGAGGGGAGCACCAGGTTCTGATCTCAACAAAGCTTCCATTTGTCCTCTCGCTGTAAAGAGGACGGCATTAAAGGCTGCCACAGTGGCCAGTGGAGCCCCCATACCCTTATACAAACCCCTCGGGCCTTCAGCAGCTAAAGTTTGTTTGACAGCATCCATAGCACCAGCATACTTGGGTGGTTGCCCAGGGAGTGAAGCAGGCTGGCTTTGAAGCTTAACCTTGATGGTATCAAAAGGGTGCCCAACTATCAACTGTGCTGCTCCTCCAACAGTTCCAGATGTTAGGTCCTTAGCTACATCCCCCATCTGCAGAAGTTAACACGTCAAAGACAATTAATTTACTAAAGTGGCACAGAATACATTCCCCCTTTTAATTAAATTAAAACCCAATGAAAAAGAACCTCGAGATAGAATATCTTCACTTCAACTTTGCAACACACAGACATCTGTCAATAAAACCGTTTCTAGTTATAGACTTATTTTTAATTTGAATGCTTCACTTATAATACCACCAAATAAGGAGAGCTGCCTTCTATTATCTCTTAGTATTATAATATTTTGACAGGATGGCCGTGGAGGAATAATTGTTAAAGGAGGTATCGAGTTGTAAATGGAACATCATCTGCAATTAAATTAAGCTTATCTTTAAGGACCATATGCTGGCTTTTGAAACAAAAAGACACCATTGCTTGACAAATATGGATAGAATATTTACTCATCAACTAATATTTCCACTACTCTCCACATTTTTTTTAGTCCTTAAGATCAAGTACAACTGGATTGGCTCCAGAAGAACATCATCCTCATTAATAAAAGGGAAGATCCACTAACATATCTCTTATACCACGTATGGTTATATAGTGGAGAATGCCCCTATTGACAAATCTCTTAGTTGCAAACCTTTCCACTGTAAATGTGACCCGTCACTTAAAGTAGAACGACATATATTTTGGTTCTCATTGGCAGATATAAAGGAAAAGCAAAAGTGGTGTGCATATTTCTGCTAACAAAATCAACTTTACTCTGCGGCAAAGGTCCACAGCAGGTAGATCATAACATTAGTTGTACATGAGTTTTAAGTGAAATGAAGATAAGGGCAAAGGAATAAATTACAGCTGGTTAACTTGTCAATTCAAGTATTTCATGTCATGTTTTCATGTTCGTACATTTTGTCGTGTCAAAATTATATTTAAGGTATTTTAAATTTATATAAATTTTGAGACATGTATTCGTGTTGTATCGTATTTTAATTATTTTATCCATGTAATCATATCTAAATATTGGCAAGTCTAGGAGAACAGCTTAAGCTAGCAAACTAGCACATATAATCAAAGCTCATTCTCCGTCTTAAAAAAGAGTATGACCAATGGAGGCAACCCATTTGGGTTAAAATTTGACACTAGCTGATATAATAGAGCAACTTTAGACAATGCAACTAATTTAAGAACACAAACGCGGAGAGATTAAGTACCCACAAGCAATTAATTAGAATAAAAAAAAGTTGTAAGTTACTAATGTGGTGGTTTTTATAGCAGGAATATGGTTCAATATAGAAGCTTAAGTCAAGCAAGCCGGGGGTTAAGATACTCAAGAACTAAACGCCCAAGTCCCCACCATCAATTTATTGAGATCAAGATCTAATTCAAAACTTTTGCTCATAATTTTACGAACATAAACAAACCTTTGAAATATCTCAAGTTCTCAACTGCAAACTGATTATCTCAGAAGAAGAAAAGTTCTCTTGTCATACTTGGAAACCAGTACCATCATTAAAGGAGACTTAGGCAATAAAATTAAGCAGAAGCCACGTTTAAGGGTTAAAAAACAAAAAGAATCATCGGAGAAAGTTGTAGTCTAGCGATATTGGTCTTCATCAAAAACAAAGTAGAATCAAATAATACCTCCTCAAACAGGAAACCTTTTGAAGCAATCCATTAATACAGTAACTCCAGATATCAGAGGCTTCTGCTACAAATGCAAAGCTTAATCTTTTACACCATTTTAGAACTGGTGTTTTATATTAAAAGACACGACCTTGAATCAAGGATACCAAACAAGAGACAGTTCCTCAAAAAGAAAAAAAAGGGGGGGGGAACTTGAAAAGAAAAAGTTTATGACAATTCAGACACAATCGAGTTCAAAAGTAGAATTCACGGTTTCAGAAAACCAAATGGCTGTTACATTTTACATTCCGCATATTCGACAAGAAATAGGAATCTTACCTTCAAATTGTAATACAATGACAAAAGAATCAAATCCGATACAGAGTTAAGTCCCAACCCAAGTGATCAAATCTGATTAAACAAATTAGAAAACCCATTAATAAGATCAAAAACATGTTTCTAGAAAGTTCAACTAAGGAACCAACCAGAAAAAAAAAAACAGAGAGAGCAAAATATTACCGGAAAGTGACACAGCATCTCCTACAAAAAGCCCCCCTAAAGTGGTTTTGGCGAGCGCTTTTAATGGCTTTTTTAGGGAGTGAAAGACGTGAGAAAATCCGGGGAATAAAGAAACACGTGAAACGAATCTTTTGGTCGTAGGATTGAGGGCTAGGTTCTCTCCCTAGGCTGGCGGCATCCTACCAAAGAGAAAATATTAGGGTGATGGCTGATATAACTATTGCTATCACTTTGCTAGCCCCACGGATCAGCATTGTTAGTTGTCATTAGCTCCCTATCTGCCTACTTAAAACTTAGTACAACTAAGGAATTGGCCTTTCGTTTCGTCACGTAGGCCAGCTTCATCAGCCCAACAAGAACAGCAATTTCATGATTTTTGTGGTTTTATTATTTTCATTATGTGTTAATTGTCTTTCTATTTCCATCACATCAACAATTAATTGTTATTTCATTTTCTAAATATTAGGAGCTTGAGTTTGAATTGTCTAAACCTTTGCCAATTCCGTGTTTTGACGTAGAGTTGATGCACTTTGACCAATTTATCTAAGTTACTATTTTTAGGTGTGCAATTCTTTTTTTTTCTCTCCCTCTTTTAGGCTTTTAAATAATTAAAAATAAAATTTATATTTAATATATTAATAATATATAAATATATTATTTGATATTATTTTAAAAAAATATAAATAATTTTATTTTTAATAAAATAATATTATATAATTTATTAACATTATATAATACATCAAATATAAATAATTTTTTTATAAAATAACATCATACAATTAATATTTATTACTTAAAAGAGAAGCAAGAAGCTTATTCATTGCTGTAAGAATTATTAGTACATAAAGCATAGATCATTATTTCAGAGCTGCAGCTGGATCTCTTAATTCACTTGCCGTGGAGGCAGTTGTTTACATTTATCATGTGTTCCACCAGGTCCCCCTAACTTCATGGCTTCTCCTATAGTACCATTAACAGTAAAATACTGTAAACCATAACAAATAGAATCCAAAAGCTTATTCATTTTACTATGCTCAGCATTAATCAAATTATAGCTCTCTTTCACATATCGAATCCTTGTAAAAAACCCAACACTCCAGTACCGCATATCCCCTGGGTATTTCCCACTCCCCATTGGAGGCCTATCTAGTAGCTCTAAATAAGTGCTTGTTGTCCCACCATATTTAACAACATCTGCTCCAAAAGCTAAATAAGTGAAAATCTTCTTCGGCTAATATCCCAGTGGAAGGATTAGATATTCCACTTGAGTCACCAACCACCAGTTTCCTGTTACATTATCCTACAACAGGAAGAAAGAACCATTGGTTCAATTTAAATAAGAAGCATTCCATTTTGAAGAATCTGTCAAAAAAGGAGGGCAAAAAAAAAAAAAAAGATGCTAATGATATTGGATTGGATCATATCATAATTCTTAGTGTGATTTTTAATATTTATTCATTTATTTGTATCATCAAGAGGATAGAAAATAGTGCATTACCTGCAAAATTGCAATTTGTTCAATCAAATAAGGGTGAGCACTATCAATTGGATAAGCTTGACCCAGGCATATAGAAGTATCTATTTGCACAAAACCTGGACACAGTAAATTGTAACAACCAGTTGTTCGAAAATTATCTGCCTGTTAATTTACAACTTAGTCGTTAGATTAAGGTTACTTTAAACAGGAAATTACAAATAATTAGAGTAAAAAAAAGATGTCTTCATCAGTTCTCACAGTCCAATATCCAGTAAGTCGGGTAATTGTCACCATATAAATCTCGATGCACCTGTAATTGATTAATATTGAAGATATTATTCCTTAAAGTTCAGCTTTTATAGAAACTAAAACTTGGAGAGGGGCTCACCGCCCAGCCAGCTGCAATGCTGTTTAAATCAGATTGAGGACCATTTTGTACCCAAATATTAGCCCTACTGGATTGCATCAGCCCCACTGGAGGGTTAAATACTCCCATAATTGCTGAACCTCCTCGATAAGTCTTCTCTACCGGAGATGTCGAAATTGTTGCAGATTATGAAATGTTTGACATCAACAGGTATGAGACTGGATAGAATTTAATCAAAATCTAATTATTAATGTTTAGTAATTGAAGTTAAAATCCAAGAACTCACATATTTTACTCCACTGTTTATGTCTTTCAGTGGCTTGATTGAAGGGTTATCAAGAATGGGCACTTTTCCATTCGGGCAGTCATTTTCCTTGTTGCTATTGAATCTTGAAACTAGAACTCCAGGAAAATTCGGAACATTTGGTTGAGTCTAATAACATAAAATCAAATGTGTCAATTCCGAAGAAAAAAACAAAAAGTAAGCATTATTACCAATCCTAACGTATAAGCTAGACAAGAAGCAAGTACCTGAAGTTTGTGATGTTTAAGTTTCGGATGACTGAAAGCAGGTTATCGGTATATATTCACACATTTTATGGAATCAATGCTGTTTTGCTTTGCTTGTGAATAAAATGGTAACAAAAGCATGAAACTTACTAGCAACAAGATCAACGCCATAACAATGAAATGAAAATGGTTGTTTCACGGTCCTGTTCTTGGTCAATGTGGAGCAGGCTTTGCTTGAGAGTGTGTGTAGTATTAGCTACACGCTTAATCCAAAGATAACCAATGTTCTGAATTAAGTGTGTCTAATACTCATCTTTCATCACAATTTAATGGACAAATTGTTTGTTTGCATTTCGACAGGAAAGGTCATTTAAAGCTAAGCTGAGTTTAGCAGAGTATTAGATGTCAATTTTGTTTTTGTAATGAAAAATGCTACTATTCTCTAGCACATCAACTATTGATGTATAATGAGTTATTTTTGAACGGAAGAGGAAACGTTGTAGACTAGTAAAACAGGATGTCACAAAAGGATAACAAAGAAAAAGATTGGAGCAAATTTTAGAGGATAAGTACGTTGGTATATAGTAATAATAAAGGTTGTAAGTAGCTGAGGATGATGAAGGTTATGGTGATTATAGGATTTCAAAGGAAAAAGTTGTAGAGAATTTTTTAAAGCTCTAAGTTTGCTCAAAAAATATCAAAAGATCCTAAATTAAACTTTGAAATCTCTATGTATAGCTTCTCCAAGATAAGTTATTAAAATGGTGACTAGGAAAACATCTAAGTTACAAATAAAGTGGGTTGAGATGGAAGTTACAGAAGTAGTGGGTTGAGATAGAAGTTATAATAATAGCGGGTTGAGGTATTTATGGGAAGTTAATCCTTTAAGAATGTTTCGGTAACATAGAGTGAACATTGGTTATATAACAGCACACTTAAGAATGTATTACCTGTGCAACGAAAAAGAAAGGTAGTACTTGTTTTTCAGGGAAAGGTTAAGAAAAGCAGTTCTTAACAGTTTTCATATCTGAGTCTCCAAGCCATACTCTCCGAGACATTCCAAACGTAGAGAAAACTTAAGAATCCTGTCAACATTTTGGGGTTGACTCCACGATTTTTTTTACGTAAAACTTACTATGCCAGGTAACGCTATTGCCAAAAAGCATTGTATCAAAGTATCTCTCCAAAGTACTTCTGTCAAAATACCTATTTTAAAGTACCTCTATCAGAATACCTGTGCCAAATTACTTGTTCCAAAATACTTCTGCCAAAGTACCTATACTAAAGTACCTGTTCCAAATTAACTCTGCCAAAATACTTGTACCAAAATGCTTGTGTCAAAATATCAATTCCAAGTATCTATGGTATATGTTATTGATCGAAAATAGACATCTACGCAATGATTTATATGTTTTTGTCAAATAATTACCGGTCTTGCTTGTAATTAAGACTGAACATTGGTCAATGGTCATATCGTTGTGGCCACCTCCCAACTGTTACATCGTCCATCCTCAATGTCCAACTGCCTACCGACATATTCGTCTTAGGGTTATTGCAGCCACAAATCCTTGAATTGAGATTTAGAATATTTGTTATTTCTTTTATTCCAAATCAAATACTAGTTTTAAGTTAATGACATCTCAAAATAAAAGCTTCTTTCCTTTTTTTTTTTTTTTTCCAAATTTTTATATTTGTCATATCTTGGATGGCAATCCTTAACAGATTACCAACCAAGGATAGACTATCTCAAGGGGAATGGATATTGAGAGAATCTGAGCTGGAGACTAGGAACCATTTATTCTTTGAATGTAAATTTTCAAAGGATATATGGAAAAAGGTGCTTCAGCTTTGGCAGATACAAAGGGCAGTAATGAATTTGCAGCTAGAAGAACTCCAATAGGCAGTAGCATCTAGATTGAAGGGAAATGCTTAATCTCTATTATTATGCCCTTGGCATGGACTGCTTACAGATCTGGGGGGGGAGGAACAGCAGGCAGTTCAATTACACTCAATCAACCAAACTTGGACTGACTGGCAATAATTGTAGTAGAGGAATGACAGATTGGGCAAGTCAATTATTCAGCAGCCACGTATCAATGGCATCCTAATTGAAATATGCACTTGCAAATAGGCAGAGAACTCTACACATGTCACCGCTCACAAGCTCTTTAAAGCAATCTTAAATGAGTTATTTCTCCAACATTGTTACTTTCTGCTCCCCTTTCAGGATCATTAGTTGTCCTGTTTCCAGCAATGTCACGGGACCTGAAACTTCTTGTCCATTATTTCAAAGAACAAAAATACGTGCTGAGAAAAAGGTAATGAATAGGATTATTTGAGAACATATTTTCAATTCTCTCAAGAAAATAATGGATTCAAAAGAATTAGTGTCATTCATATGGTTTGACATCCAGGATGTCCAACCAGTTTAATTTCATTTTATTCATCGTTAACCAATTTTTTGAAAGCAATGCAAGTTTGAGTCTACCCAATACGATAATTAGACGTCAATTTAGAAAAGACATAAACAATAATTAGAATCATAATATAAAATATTACATCACGCAAAGATAATACAACACAACACAATATAAATATACAAGTATCTCAAAATTAATAAAATTTTAATTATTAATATATAAAAATTTATATAAATATAAAATATATAATTACGATATGAATATACCAATTGTCAAGTCTAATGATAATAAAACAGCAAAGAAATCTTGATCATCCACGTAGTTCCCTCGTGATCATAGTATTGAACCCATGATTTTTTTCTTTTAACTTTTCCTTTTTGATTAATTAACATAATTTATCACCTCTAATTGATAGTGTTATATTTGTAAATACTAGTAATTATAACGAGATCGAGGAGACCTGAGAGACATGTTGTGAATTTTGTTGAGTACGTTGGTGACAAGCAATACATGTCTTTAAAATCGGAGGTTCAACCTTGACTCAGTCATATAACATTTGACTTTTTGAATCTTTGGCAATACCTATTTTTATTTTTTATAAGATTAATTATTTATCTAATTATCTGTATTTGTACTAGTATCGGTTTAACTGTTTGTTCATTTTGCAGTGGTTCAGGAATAACATTATTAAATAGAAAATATTTATTGATGATAATATTGATTAAAATTATACGTAAAAAAATAATTACTTTATATATTATCTTTAATTTAATGAAAATAATATATCAAATGCAAAAAAAAAACCTCATTAATTCAATTTCTAATCTAAATTGTATCAGTATTATGAAAGAAAAAAAAAGTTATATAGAAAGAATTGCATGATGAAACAAGTTGCACTGTTGTATAATAGTCCAATAGAAGAGACAAGCAAGAACGCTAGGCAATTCCCATGCAACGCAACGCAAAAAGCAGCTCAAGGCATCTCTCACGGGCTATTTTAGCATCCGCCTGTAAATATGGGGGATGTCCATTGTATTTTGTTAAGAGCTTAACCAATAGTAGTAATTCATTGACACCTCGGTTTAGGGTGTTGATCTTTTGAGAAAGACAAAGAAGAAAAAGCCGAAAAGGGCTTGACTTTGTGAGACCCAATCGGCACTTGAAAGATCCACCAACTCCGGTGGCCGAATCCCCCCAATGTCTCCATCACATGTCAACAAAAAGAAACACCCTCTGGACCCTCTTCGTTTGTTTCGAAGGTTAGCCCTCTCATGGGTTTGCAATTTTGTGACAAAAAACTTCATATACTGAACCCTCTAGATCATAGATTTTTAGGGTAAGACGTTTGTTGCGGCCATAACTCCCAAGACAATCCAAAATTAAGTTCCAACGAGATGGCCCAATAGAAAAGCCCATTTGACCAAATCAAAGGGGTATGATATGATAACATTTACTGAGTATATTTAGTGGATTAAGGGAAGACCACATCGCCTAAGGACAATTATATTGTCCGATACCCCAAGCGGAGCAAAGGTCTCATCACTTGGGATCCTGTTGTCTTTCGATAGCTCGACCACTCTTTACATCTTACTAAGGACGTCCAACAATTCTTCAGACGACAGGTGATTAGTCAACACCTAATCTTCAAACGTGTAAACAAATACCTCAATAGATACAGAATCCAAGTAAGGCCTCTGTAACCTTACTGTTACTTTGCTCATTTCTCACTCAAACACTGATTTTGGCATCGAAGCGTGATCCAGAGGTCTCAGCTTGTGCCCCTTTATCCTTTCTCTCTTCCTTGCAAGTCTTTATCTCAGCATTGTTGATCCTCATTAGAAAAAAAAAAAAAAAAAAAAAGACATCAACAAAAGTTAATGACATTGAGACTGAGAAACTACAGCTGGGGTGCATTTTTGTAGGATTAAGAAGGAGACAAGGTTCTTGCTATTTTTTTTCTTTCTCGCTAAAGTAACCTAGGTTGAGAAATTAAGATTTTTCTGAAAAAATGTAGTACTCCATCTCAGTAAAAGGTAAAAGGTTAATAAAGAAATTGCTGACAATCAACTGTTTAAATAATAATATTTACAAATACGCATTTTAACATTTTAATTCAAGTAATTTATGTATGATTAATAGAAAAGGAAGATTGAATATGTCTTTCTCAAATAAAAAAATAATTTTATGAATATAGTAATAAAAAGAGCTAATACTGGTCAGTACTAGGCTACTAGCATAAATTAATACAGCTTAATGGTATTAAACTACTTTAGATTTTTTCCTTCTTAATTTGGTTTTGTTATGGATTTGACTGACCATGAATGCGGGTGACAATGGCAATGGCAAGCACAGCAGTATCAGTAGCAGTAGCAAGGTGATCTAATGGTGGGGCAGGTAATTTACAGGGGCTATTGCCTTTAGTTTCCCACAGTTACCCCCAGAATTCAAAGGGAAGAACATGAAAGATAGATAGAGAGAGAGCAATTACCGATGAAAGTGACAGCTGCTGCTGCTGTCTCGGGGCCGACAGCTACATATAAGGTGGGTTCTCGCCCCCCCCCCCCCCCCCCACCAAGCCCAGCGTTTAAACCTGGGACACCGGACGTGATCTCGCTGCCCTCAACATCTTTACACTTCGCAACTTATTCTCCCACTCACACACAGTTTGCCGCACACTCTATAGTCCAGACTCCAGACTCAGTTTTTACTCATGATAAAGCGAGCCCCAGCTTTTAACAGCTTCCCCCCACCCCACCCGACTCATCCAAATTATATGGCTCCACCCCTTCTTATCAAATCAAATCTTCTTGTTGATCATTTGATGCAACATTAAAGACCCTTTAACTAAAAATTTATGAGTCTTCGTAAGTTTTTATTTTTAAGTTAAAACATTCATAAAATAAATTTAGTTAGGGTACCTAATCTGAAACAAAGCTTAAATTGGAATATCAGCTCAAATATTATTACACGTTTACTCTGCAAGTGTTGCTGTCAAATTCGAATTGAATTTACTACCTACACTGATCAATTAATTTAATTTATTCCAAAGGAAAAACCGCAGCCTTTAAATTTACCTAGATTTAGTGCAGACTTTAATCCAATAAACAATTTGAAAACTATTGCTTTTTGGCTTTCTTTTACTCTGAGAATCTATCATTTTGCATTGTTTAATTTGTTTCTCCAGTAGTTCAGAGTCACAACCTCCACTGTTTTCTACTATAAACAGCTCAGAAATTTCTTATGACAAAATCTGGCTTGTCCAAGGAACTGTTTGGCATGTACTTCATCAATTATTAAATTTAGTTGTCTTGGTTTTTTTTTTTTTTTTTAATTCCTCGTACACGAATGACCAAAAAAAAATCCTTATGTCCATGAAAAGAAATACTACCAAATTTTTTTTTTCAATTAATTAATCAGATTATTGTTTTAATATAAATAAATTTAAATTCAGAACCCATATAAATATATATACATGCACTTGAAACATTTGAACGTGAAAATTTTATTTTATTTGAATTGTGTAAAATTAATCT
>JBBYHM010000013.1:323897-347263 GCA_038381775.1 Adansonia rubrostipa
ACTTTGGAATCAAACCATATGATAAATTATTAGGAATATAGCTCACTTTGCTTTGGCCAAATATATGAAGATAGCTTAAGATGTGACATCCAACACGTTTAGGATTTCAATATAAATATTTATAGTATTTCTTTTACTTTTGGATTATGGTTTTCTTTGTATAAAAAAAAAAGTTTGAGACAAAAAAGTAAACACAAATAAATGTAAATCAAATCATCAATGGCTTCTTATTGTTAACATACAAAATGATAAAAAAATGCATATAATCAAAATGTATTTCGTGAATTTTCTTATCAATGAAAGAAGGACGATGAGAGAAACTCTTTGCATATAGCTTTAAGTGTCAGATATATTGAATAAATCATTACTTGTTTAAAACTCTCAAGGGGTAAAAAATGTTATGAACCCAAATGGATTTGCATCCATATCTCATGCCAACTTGTTGAAGTTATGAACACTTATTTTTGGTGCCAAAAGTGAATCTATATCATGATTAACTAAATTAGTGGGGTTTCAAGATTCTTAATGAAGTTTGCTTAACAATGATCAATGACAGTACTTTTTATTTTTGTCTTTGTCGGTGCGAAGAGATTGGAAACATTAATTACCTGAATTTCATGCCTGTTTGTGAGCTTGAATTGAGTTGGTGAAAGATGGTAATGAGCGAGATATTGGATGCACCACCAGATGTCGATGTTTCAGGTGCTAGATGTGTTACTAGACTGCAACTCCAAGCATACCTACAACAAGGAGAAGAACATAAGCAATATAAACATATATATATATATATATATATATCAATTCCTGCTAATTTGAAAAAACATTTTCCTAAACATTTTAAGTAGTGATGTTAAAATCCATGTATCTTAGCAGCCGTAATTACCGTATGCAAGTCAGTGAAGGAGAAAATAATTATAACTCTTCTGGTACATAATTTTAATCTAAGAACTGAAGAGTAAAAATTTGCTACATGATCATGGAAAAGACAATAGTTCAGTATCCTGCAATTTGCATTCATCTGAGTGAATCAGACGTATCCATGCTGTTTAAGAAAATTTAACGCTTCACCATTTTAACTACTTAAACGGCAGCTAGTTTAGTAAGAAGTAAGGACCAGTATTTACTTGAATCTTTGCTTTAATGAACCTGACCTCAAATAAGTGCATAAAGTATGTCAAGTGGAAAATTGAAATCTTTTGTAAACAATATAATATTATATATTATTATAAAAGGCGAATAAAATTATCCAGATTTTCTGTTCATCATTATTCCCACTGCCACTCTTGTCAAAATCCCAATTGCACACTGGGATTAAGCCGCAATTTTAGAATGATTTATACCAAGCTTTGTGACTGCACGAATAAAACCATACTTAGAAAGCTCGAAACGACATCAAATGCCTTTTTTTTAATGCGCATCGTAGTTGATTTAACATGCATAAAATCTCACCAACTGTTTTTCCCTTTTTCACTTTGCCTGAGAAACTCTTTTGTTGAAGAGATGTCATCTTACAACAACGACCCTTTGAAGTAAGCTTCCCTCATTGCCAAATCTAATGGCATGCATTCTTTTTCCTTTTCCTTTCTGCAAACTACGTTTTCCATCCAAATGCTTTCATCTGTATGAAAAGAAAAAATATATATATATATATAGGTAAAAAGTAAAAACCCAAAGCTTAAAATTCGAAGCCGAATGCTACTAATTAACTTTGGACACGTTAGGGGCTCAAATCTCTTCCATTTCAATTTATGTTATTTTGGGGTGAGACGTGTTTTTGGTTTAGATCATTGAATAAGTGTTGTTTGCTTTTCCTGGTGTAGACTGTAGAGCTATCAAACAATTACATGTTCTCCTGCTTTCCAATCATCCCATTGAGTCAGCCTCGCAGTACTGGGCTAGGAGGTTACAGTACGTGTCAGAAGATCTAGACGTAGCTAGAAAAGGAGGCTAGACTGACCCATGGTTTAATGCTCCATCGGCTTATTTTGGTGGATTCTACTGACCCAAAGTGATCCAATTTTCTCCTGAAAGCATGAAACCACAAATTCTAAACATGGGCTGGGGTTGTCTTGTGAGAGATCATTTGATATTTTTGGCCACACCCCACAAAAAAAGAGGCTCAATTCTCTTATTTATATGCAATGGAATCATCCGCAAAATCCCTTGAAGAAAAATTAATACTTTAGCAGCAGTAAATATAAATATAGTGATTGATGAAAGAATTTTGTTTTCTTCCATTCACGAAATCGAAGTTACAGCAAGTTTGATGAATGGAGACCCTACCACCAGATTGCCAAAATATCGTTCAAACATCATAATTCATTGACAGAAAATGGCTTTGATAAATGCAATATGATAACAATGGCTAACTTTTAACCATAGTTGGTGAGGAATCACAGTGCGACAACCATTGATTAGCCCAAATTAGACCTTGTCACTTCATATGCCAAGAAGCATGCTGCATTTGCAGGGATACTTCGTGCCATGGCAGGGCCGAACCCTTTGTACAGACCTTTCACCCCCTCCAAAGCTAAGATCGATCTAAAGGCATTTATGGAGCCAGAGTATTTGGGATTTTTATAATCATCTACCTGGATCACACTCTTCACAACATCAGTTGGGTAGACAGAGAACCAGAATGAAGCTCCAGCCAAGCCTCCAGCCACAATCAAAGAGCCTCTTCCCAATTTAGAAGTGTCTGTCCCTCCGGCCATATACTGCTTCAGTGCTTCGTAGACACCAAACATAGCAGCATTTCCCGGAACCTCACGTGCCAAGGTGGGAACCAGTCCCTTGAAGAGACCCCTTAAACCACCTTCTGACCTCAAAACATGCCTGGCTACATCCATTGGCCCTCCATACTTCACTGCCACACCAGCTGCGCCAGAATCTGCAGCCAATGCACTCTGGGCTTGCAATCTGCTTTCACCATAACACCCAGAAGTAAATGCAAGGTTTGAGAACTTTATGAGTTAAAAGTTATCCCATCCAAATGGCAAAGAAGGAAGATTTTGTTAAAAACTCATTAGCACTCCAAACATCCAGGTTGTGCAGACTAGTTAAAAAAAGTCAGAGAAATTTCTTGAAAATATCCAAAAAAAATTGATAAATATATGTTGATAGGAAAAGGGAATATGAAAAGCCATGATGCCAACCTGCATTTGATCAACTCAGTGGGACAAGCTAAGAATGAAACGGCAACTCCAGCCCAAGCCCCAGCGACGACCTGCTGGTTAACTGTGAGGGGGGCACCAGGCTCTGATCTCAACAGTGCCTCCATTTGCCCTCTCACCGTAAACAGGACAGCATTAAAGGCAGCCACGGTGGCCAGGGGAGCCCCCATACCCTTATACAGACCCCTTGGGCCTTCAGCAGCTAAAGTCTGCTTGACAGCATCCATAGCACCAGCATACTTGGGTGGTTGCCCAGGGAGTGGAGGAGGCTGGCTTTGAAGCTTAACCTTGATGGTATCAAAAGGGTGCCCAACTATTAATTGTGCTGCTCCTCCAACAGTTCCAGACGTAAGGTCCTTAGCTACATCTCCCATCTGCGGATGTTAAGCATGTATAAAACAATTAAGCTACCGAAATGGCATTGAAATGGAAAGGTGTGTTCCCCCTAATACTGGAATTAAACCTCAATTACAAAGAACTTTGAGAAATAGCATCTTCACTTTAGCTTCAAGTTTGCAACACAAGACTTCAAGGGCAATAATCTTCACTTTAAAGTTGAATGCTTCAGTTATAATATCACCAAACAAGGAGGTTGCATCCATTATCTCTCTTAGTATTATATAATATCACCAAACATGTGAAATGAAATGGGGGAAAATGAATAATTAGCAGCAGGAGAACAGCTTAAGCTAGCAAACTTGCACATAATCAAAATTCAAAAGCCATTCTCCATCTTATTAAAGAGTTTGTCCTAGAAATTTGATCCATAAATTTTTACCTTGAGCAACAGAAGAGACACTGATTTGACAGTAGAGCTGACAGTATAGCAACTTAAGACATCACAACTACTTGAAGAAAACAATGACAGTGAGATTAAGTAGATGCAATTGATTATGATGTCGGAAAATGTTCTAAGTTTCTAATATGAAGTTTTTGATAATAGGAATATGGTTCAAATAGAAGCCAACTTTAAAAACGTATATTATATTAAAAATAATAAGAAAAATTAGATAAGCACAAGCAAGCAGGGTTCTAAGAAACTCAAGAACTAAATTCGCAACCACCAATTTGTTTAGACCAAGATCCAAGATCCAATTCCAAACTTTTGCTCATATTACTTATAAACATAAGCAAAGCATTGAAATATCTCTAGCTCCCAGTCGCATAATGATGATTTAAGCGCGGAGAAAAAAAAAATCTCGTGTCATATATAGAAACCAATAAGAAAACGAAAAGAGACTTAGGCAAAAAATTAAGCATAAGCTACAATTAATTAAGGGTAAAAAACCATCAGAGCAAGCAAGCCAGTGATATTGGTCTTCATCAAAACCAAAATAAAAATATACATCTGCAGAGGGCATTCTTTAGAAGCAAAATGCACCAAAGAATCCATAAATACAGCAACTTCGGGTCTCATAGTTACAAGCCCAAAGCTTAATCTTTTACACAAGTTTAGAACTTGAATTTTAGTAAAACATAAATCACGCATTTCAAACAAAGTTACCAGGGACAGTTCCCCGGAAATGGGAACTTTTTTTAAAAGAAAGGATTATGACAAATGGATGAAATACAGACACAAACTAGTTAAAAACCAGAACTTGAAAGACTGGAAGCAAAGCATATGAAATACTAAAACATGGGTCCCAGAACACCAAATGACTGTTACATTTACATTCCACGTATTCGAAAATAACAGGAATCTTACCTTAGAAACGCAACACAATGAGACTGAATCGAATTCGAGAGAGAGTTATGTCCAGACCCAGGTGATCAAATCTGATTAAAATATAGAAAACCCATTAAACAGATCCAAAATTTTTCTGTAAAATTCACTAATGAACTAAAAAGGAGATACAGAGCTAAACACTACCAGAAAGCGACAGAGCATTTGCTACAAAAAGCTCCCGAAAGGTTTTTTTTTTTTTTTTTCCTTCGAGTGGTGAGTTTGGTGAGGCTTTTCTTTTTTATTCTTTTAATGGGTTTCGAAGGGGTAAGAGACTGATGAGAGAATACGTGAAATGGAATCTGTGTGTAGGATTGAGAGCCACAAGAGAATGGTTGGGTTTTGGGGACTTGGAAGGAGAAACGAAACGAACCAACCACTCTGGTGGAGAGTACATTGCACACAAAGAAACAAAAATGGAGAGATTGTGGTTGTGATGGGATTGTTTCTTTGTATGTTTTGGTTTTGAGACCAAGAAATTCCAGTCTTTCTCTTTCTCGTCGTTTTTTTTTTTTTTTTGGCTCCCACCACAGTGAGTGTTTGGTGAATGGCGACTCAGATTCGGACTCCGTGCCCATGAAAAGCAATTTCATGATTTTCCTTTTTTCTTTTTTGGATTGAATTTTCTTAATATTCCATCCTAATTAATTTTGATTTCATTTTTCTGAAATTAGAAGCTTTCGGTTTGAATGTCAATTCCATGCTTTGACGTTGAAGTTTTGAAATTAGATAAAAAATTTTAAGTGACTACTTTTTCTGTGTGTAATGGTTACTACCAACTTCAAGATAAGTTATTTTGCGATCAAATCTATACTTATTCCTAATTTTACTAATGTTCTAATTAATTCTATAGAATAATCAGAGGCAACTATATATATATATATATATATATATATATATATATGAATAAAGATAGCTAGATCGACAACTTATTTGACAAAGAAAGATTTTTGTGTGCGATTTTATTTACATATCAAAGTTTGGAAGCTATACACCATGAAATCACTGTCCTAGCTCTATTTACATACACCGTTGTTCTATAAGGCAAGCTAAGAGTCTAAAGATACACCAAAAAGTGACACTTTAGTTTTCGTTTCTGGGTACTCGGGCAACTTCATTTCTGAATCAAGTTTAAATACTCTGCCACCCCTGTTTGGATGAGGCAATTCAAGGGAAAGTGCAAGGTTAGTGTCACCACTTGTTTCTCTTACAAGGCTATGGTCTTGTACTTCTTTACTGCCCATCGGCATGAAAAATGGGGGCACATTTCCCTCATACGAAGAACTCCTTTCAAACCCAAGCTTAAGCTCAAGGCCTGAACTATTGGAATCTCGTTGATTCCCACTGTCATTTGAAAGAACTTGCTGCTGCTGCTGCTTATTACCAACTGAATCTAATTGAGGAGAAACTATCGACATATCGTAAGCTCCATCAAACTTCAAATTGCCAGAACTACTAGGACCTCCGCCATTTATAGCAATGGTACATCTTTCATTTATATCCTTAATGCTATTATTACCGATGTTCATCCCACCAAGCCAACTCTTAAACCTCTTCTTGAGTCATGTCTCCCACCAGCCACCATGCAGTCTGCCGAATACTCTTGGTTTTCTTGAAGAGAATAGTTGAGATCAATTTCAGGTCTTCCCTTTGACTCACTTTCACCTCTCTGCAAGAAACACATCATCATCAGTAGTTGCCCTCTCAAGTCATCAAAACCAAAACATATATAAAAAATTAAATACTAAAGACCCTGAAAGAACAAAATTAAGCAACCAAAGCAATGTTTCATCAGTGAGAACATTATACATGGACATCAAAATAAAACAGCACAGGCTACTCGTTGCTTGAGGCCAGGGCAATAAATTTAAGTAGACAAACCCCACTCTCTCGTCTCTCTTCCTCATTACCTTGTTTTCCATTTTAATGGCCAGATATCAACAAACAAGTAGAAGCAAAAGAATTACCAAAGATTGGTCAACTCTGCCCACTTGCTGACTACAACTTGTTTGTAGATCTGGGGGTTTCTGCACCCAAGAAGATGCTTCCATTTCACAAACTTCAAACATTCTTCCAGAAGGAACAGCCTTTGAGTCAAGCATATTGTTGGAGTTTAATGTTCGAGGAGTATTACAGGATACCAAGGATGCAGATATACTTTGACACGACTTTCCAGGAGGGAGTAAATTCTCAGAAGCAGACACGGCTGGAATCTGTCGGGGGCAGTGAACCCTCTTTCCTCTGAACACCCCCCATAAAAACAGCAAGCTATTCCACCCTGTAAATGTTGGAACTTAGTAAGATTTAGCGCCCCCCCCCCCCCCAAAAAAAAAAAATCAATACGTAAATTTCATGTTTCTTTTGTGGATGCATGTTAAATGTAACAACCAAATTCTTGCGCTGAGATTTCTCTGGAAGCAGGTTAGAAGAGAATACTAAAAGCTCAATCCCACCAAAGTTCCCTTTGAGGCTGAAATCATTCTTAATCATCCTATCCAAGTAGTTCTTATAGCTTCTTTCGTAACTGCAGAAGAAGCATGTAAAAAACTAAGTTGTTTGAAAGAAAATTAGCTCTTCTATATGAGGAAATATTTTCACAAACCTGTCAAGGTCTTCTGAAAAAAAGTAGAGAGCAATATTATCTTCAGTAGCATGACTTTTAATGAATTGAGTGGGCCACATGCTTAATCGAGGTGCTTCCCCCAACACTAGTTTTCGAGGCAGCTCCTGCACCACTTCAAGAACTTTATGCGAGGCATAAGTTGATAAGTGTGCTTGCATTTGATGATGAAAAAATGGAAGTCCTCCACTCCTTTGAATTTCAAGTTTGCCTCTGTAAGACATGTCAAAATGTATCTGTATAAGACACTGAAAAGCTAAGTGATGCACTAAGGTGAAAAGTCATTGACAAACTTCAAAACAAAGAATAAGAAAGGAACAAAAAACCATACTTCCATATATAATCGAGCTGTGGAACAGCTGAAATCCAAGAAGGCATATGTACTTCAGAAGCAAGCATAGACAAATCTCTCAGGCAAGTCCATTCATCAGAATGGACATTGGCATTTGAATGCTTTGAACTGGTAGCAGGCAACACTTCTGTAGAGTATGCAACATGCTCCCTCACATTGACAACTCTCTTTTTCTCTTCATTTGCAGAACCTCCTCGTGCAAAATGACAAGAAATTTTCAATGAATTATCTGATATTTCATGACCCTTCATAGCCATTATATCATGACAAGAGGAACTGGAAGGGTCTTGCAAACTATTTTTGCCACGAGATGCAATTCTTTTATCAGCCACTGATGCAAACAAATTACTGTTGGCTAATCTCAAGTTCTTTTCAATCTTGGCAGAATTCTGCCCTTTCAGATGTCTTGATCTTTTCAAACCCTCATCACGAGAGAACTTAGGAAGTAATTTAATGTCATGATTACGATTATTCACACTATATGACTTCATATATTTCAATGACGTAGATTTAGACGTCATTTGAACTCTCCCCTTACTCTCACTTGCAGAAGTTTCTTTAGCAAATCCTTCATTGCAGAATCTATCATCCTTGAGCAGTTGCACATCCTCTTTTACGCTCATAGCAGAGAACGATTTGGACTTAAAAAGAGATCCTGCAATGCCAGAGTAAAACTTCTTCAATTAGTCAAGGAGAGTTATATGCTGATACTCTAATTAATAAAGCACAGCTTTGGCCATTACGGTATATGAGAAATATACCCCTCAGCAGCTGAGATTGTGATGACAATTTGGGTGATTTCCCACTTGATTCAGCAGGAATTCGCACAGTTTTCCTAGCAGTGCTAGAAGAGTGGTCCCCAGGTTGATGCATTGAAGTTTTGCTGAAGGAACTTGATGCGCTAGATGATATAAAAACTGTTCCAAATGGCCTTTTCCTTACTTCTTCTAAGTTGCCAGCAAGTCTCTTAGAAGAACACTCTGAAGGAGTTGAACTAACTTTATGAGCTTTGCTTTCCTCGACCTTTAAGCCTTTGGTTTCTACTTCTAAAGTATCTGATTTTTTAAAAAATTGAACTCCTCCCTCTTGTTGTTCTTGCTTTTGCTTCTCAGTTTCTGTACTGCGCATGCATTCCTCACACATCCAATCACCTCTGGGAACATTTTCCATCTTCTCACGCATGCAATAACAGGTTCATGTAAATGGAATGTCAACATTTCAGTATCCCCAGGGAAAAGTAAGATGCTATAAAAATACAAGCACTATAAATTTAAACTGTAAAAATATGAAGAAAAAGGCAAAAAAACATGCATGAAAGAGGCGGAAATGCAGTGCTTACATGTGTTCCGCCCCATCGTTGCAGTTGCTACAAATAGCAAGCAACTCCTCTCGTCCTATGTCACCGCATATATCACAAACTTTTACCTGCTTATCCAGAGACAAGAATTAATATATACAGAAGGCCTAGTCTTTTAAGCAGGGAACATAAAGCAAGACCAGAAAATAAAATTTGCATTTGCAAGGGTCTCACTTCCTACCTAACATAAGAACGTAACAGGAATAACACAGTACATACTTCATACTCTGTGCTGTCCGATCCATCACTACAAGCAGCAGGCCGTGATCCAACAGTTGTTTCCTCCATATTAACTTCCTTAACCACTATAGTGGACTTCACCTCAGCTGCTTCCTCTCTTTCATTTATATCAGTATCAATTTGCATAGATTCAGCAGAGTTAAGTTTATAACCAATTTGACTGCCAACCTGTAAGCCATCTGCTCTTGCTGATAATTGGACTTGTTGTCCCTGAAATGAAGATTAAATTTTAGTTTCAAATTCTAAGCAACTTCAAAGCAATTTACGCACACACACACACACACAAATATAATTCACCAAATAAAAGAGAAAGAATTTCAAGAATCTAGAACACCTTTGCCAAGCTAGCACCAGCACAGGTATCTCGTAAGGATAAAATTTCTGAAAAGCCTGATTTGTTTGAACAACACAAAATATCCTGAGGAGACTCAATGGAAGATGTATTTGATCTCCTTGGGTGATTATCATCTACCTCATCACAATGACTACCACCTATACAACAAGAAGCCGGTTTACCATTGACTGCCTTTTCAGTCTCAGATAAACTATCAACTGAAGCAGAGCAGTAAGATGTATTTTTCTTGTCTGCATCACTGTTATGCTCGCTAGCCCTTGTGTTCGCATAGTCTGATCCACAAATGAAGGAGATGTTATCTCCAACGTACTCCAACTCCTGCTTCTCAACCTGATGTGAGACAACCTTACCATGAAAGATAGGTGCTTTCAGTGAACCACAATTGTTTGCATGAGTTTGACACAGGTTTAGTTTTTTGATCATCTTAATGCCTTCAGAGGTGTTACAACCCCCCAACATTTCTTCACTCTCCGCATTTTCAGATAAGGATTCACGACTCAAACATACACTGAGAGGGTGGCTAGTCTCACTTCTTATATGATGTCTATCATTGCATGCACTATTTAGAGATGACAAACCAGCATCATTAAAATAGCAACAGTAATTTACTGCTTCAGAATTGGGCATCGCCAAATCCTTTTTCAGCATTAAATGATCCCCGATAGGCAATAGAGAATCACAACCCAGAAAGAAAAAACTGTAAAAAGAAAAACAATATAACTTAGCAAATACTTTACGTGCAAGAAGCAAGACTGCAATGACAACAAGATTAGCAAGAATCAAACAAAATGTACAAAGCAATATCAGAGTTGCATAGAAATTATTATATAGGTAAAACTATGGAGATTTTCTACTTTTTCCACGTGTTCTATCTAATGGTATACAAGGAGAGTAATATTGCATTACAAGGTTAACATATTTAGAAGAAATAGAAAACCAAGTGATGTGTTTCCATGCTATCAGTGCATTAAATAATAATGTGAGGGGAAAATAAATGTCAAAAGAAAACTGATAGAAACTCTATTTCGAATATGTATTATAGATACTTCACTGGCCCCTAAATCCTAAACCAAAGTACAAATGCATCAGAAGGAAGCTCCAAAAAAAATAACAAAACCTTAAAATCTACACTGAATTCATAAATGCCGATCAGTGTCCATATGACCATATTCTTTCTTAGCAAAGGGATAATAAATATCATGATAAAACCGATTGCAATTCCTTTCAGAAGCTGGCACAGAGATTCTTCACCAATTTTCAAAGCAACCATAGATCAAAAATGAAGCTCAAGAAAAAGAAACTGTAAATCTACACAGAATTCACACGTCAGTCCAGTATCCATAGTGCTATGTTCCTTCTTATAACACAATTCAAACGACAGAAATTACAAAAAGAAAATTAAGTATTGCTTTTTGTTATTTGCTTGATTCTATTTCTTTTACTCCACCAAAGACGCATTCAACTGGAAACTAAGATAACCAAAAACCAATATTGATGAAAGGTAACAAGAATCATCAAAGTATATCAACAAACAAAACCAGTCTCAATGCAATGAAATAACCAATTGGCTTCATTACAAACCCCAAAAATAGCTAAACTTACATCAAAAACGAGTTTAAAAGATCAGCAATGCAATTAATTTGCATGAGAATTTTGTTCATTGAATCGTAATTGACAGAAAACAGTAAAACAAATTAATAGAACAAACTTGCTATGCCACAACAGTATTTCTCACCATATTCAATGTAGCAGCTCGGTCAGCCTCATGGGTAAGCCCTCCGGAACAGAAACTCCTTTCACCAATTGATGTGATCTGTACAGATATCAAACAAGAAAATAATAGGAACCTTCATTAATTTAGGACAATTAGAATGCTAAACCCACAAAGTTAACACATTACATGAAAACGCAATAAAAGTTGAAAAGCATTCGATCGGTTAACGAGAATACATGAGATAAGAACAGAAAAGAAACAAAACAAAGTTAATCTTCAATTTAGTGAATTAAAAGAGCCAATCTTTTAGGTTTCCATAACGAATGCAACAAGAGAAGTAAACCGCCTAACACTATATATATATATATATATATATATATATATAAAGTGAATACTTCAGACAATTATGGTCATTTGAACTTTACCACCACTTTCACACTCCACAATAGACAACAACAAGTTAAGGCGAAATTGGATTAAAAAAAAAATGGTTCTTCAGCAGCAGGAATACTGTCAAGCAAACATTTAAAACAAATCAAAGAAAAGCACCAGAAAAAAAAGAAATCATTTATCCAAACAAACAACCCTTACCCGATAATCTGAACCTAAAAAAGCCTTAACTTCTTTAATAAGCAGCCATCATCACCAATTCTAGAACCAACAAAATTGAACCCACAATCGAAAGAACAAATAAAAAAGAAATTCCATGCCTTTGGCTCTCAGACCAGACTTTCACTCCCCATGGAGTTCCTTCACATTCTTAAACTTCATTTTTCTTGTATCCCAAACAAATATAAAGAGAAAAAAAAGGTACAAAACTCAGCCCAGAAAAGACAACCTTAACTCATCACAAAAAAAAAAAAAAAAATACAAAACAAGGACATGAAACCTGGGAAACAAAGAAGCAGAATTTATAGGACCACAGATTAACTCCAAATTTGACCTGTTTTTTTCTCCTTGCCTTACTTCTATATCTATCCTGCCCTTCATTCCCACGTTTTCTTTGCTCCACTCTTCACTCTATTAGAATGGATATATATGTAATGTATCCAATTTAAATAAATTTTTAATTAGTAAGCAATCTGGATGCGTTAAAACAGCCGTACAGTACCGTACCTGATCTTATGTTTCTTGCACCGTTGATATTCAAAGAATCAGGAATGTCCAGATGGTAGGTTTCTCCTGGGCAGTTTCCATGTAGCGTTAACTTTAAGAATTTTGCCCAAGTATTCACAAAACTGTTGGTGAAAGACAGTAAAAGGCGCCTTGTGCGTTACATAACTTACTAAGGCATATTATTTTGACCGGGACCAATGTGAAAGCGACACGTTTTTAACGTGGGACAAACATTACTTTCAATTATAATTATTGCATTATAATTTTTAAATTCTGTAAAATTGATGAAAATTTAATGTGAAATTCATACATATTAAATAATAGATTCTTACTCTATAAATAGATAATTGTAATATCATAATTAAAAATTTGCATACAAAATGATTTGGATGCACCATTACCCAAATTTTTCAATATTTTTAATAATTTATATTTGATAAATAAATTCAAATATAAATATAAAGATACAATTCTTTTAAATATATGAAAAAATTTTTAAAAGTTAAACATGTTTATATCAAACATATATATATTCGATATTTATTTCGGATATGAATAATATAAATATATTTAGTGCCTTCATTTTCTCAAAATATAGTTCTTCTACTTTCAATTTGTGAGAAGACAAAATTTTATTAGTGATAAAAAAATCATATGTAATTGTAATTTTTCCATGATTTCGGTGTGCATCTCAAGTTATATACAGAAAATATTACTAACGGTATTAAAATTTGATCAAAGTTAGTAATAGTTTGAGATTTAATACTTTTTAAATGCATTTATATTGATTTCCAACCGGCACTTACCTTAGAATCGCATCATTGCTATCATAATTATTTTATCTAATTATATTTCTAACATTCATATTTATATATAAAAAAAATTCATGCATATCAAACTCAGTTATTTGAATTTCTTACCTCAAAATTTTTTCTTAGAGGTTAGAAAGAGTATTCATGTATATTATATACAATAATTTTAAAAAGCATTTTTTAATTAGCAAATTTAGGAGGACATTAATTGGTGAAATAATATCTTAATATAATGTTGATGAGTTTAGCTAGTTATTTAAGAGTATTTAGTATATTATTTATAATAATAAAAATATAATATATTATAGGAAATTTTTTTAAATAATAATTAAACATTTTTAAATCAATACTGACAAACACTGTTAACCGGATAAAAGGAAAATTTGTGGAACCCATGGTATGGAGAGGGTTATGGTCGCGTGGCATTACATCATTGGTGCTTTAGATTTTTCCTAGGAAAACCTCACCCCTATCAATCAAACACCCCACATGACGGGCCCCACTATTATCTTCCTCACCGTTGACTCCAAAATAAAACTCTCTAAAATTGCAGTCCTACGACCAATACTTTTAGACGAGGAGGAGGAGGAAGGAGATCAAAGAAGCAGAAGGAAAGGATCGTTCATGGAGGTGCAGACACTATCATTAACATCGAAAACGACCTCGTACTTTAGTACGTGTTGCGTTTCTTCTTCTTCTTCTTCTTCTTTGAATGTTAAATTGCTTTGCAAGATCGGGGTGGGGAAGAGGAGAATGTCGATACGGTGCGCAAAAGCGTCTGTGGAAAGGAGTGGTGAAGCTTCGATTAAAGAGAGAGAGAGGTTTACTGGAAGTGCTATGGAAGTGACCACACTGGACCGAAGCTTTGGTGAAGCTGCGGATTTGCCCGTTTGGGATAAGATTGGTGCTATCGTTAGACTCAGCTATGGAATCGGTAACTTTTCCTAATTTGTTATTTTCTTTTCATTTTTGGGTTTTATTGAAAAAAGAAAAACTTTATTTGCTCCAAAATGTTGAGTTTTGAGGAAAATAATTGCAAAGATTTGTAAAAGTTTTACCTTTTCTTTAAAAAATTTTTTCTATTCCTTGGAAAAAAAGTGGGGGGGATTGGTCCAAAGTGGTAAAAGTAAAGGTGGAAAATTTCTTTTCTTCATTTCCCCTTTTGAAGCCAATTATAAGTTATTTTGTTGCTCTTTTATGGAAAAACAGAATAAATAGTACTTAAAGAAGATAAAAGCTGCTTATATGAAGCTATAAATTGTTCTGATTTTTGTTTTTTTTTTTTTTTTGTATGTTTGTTTAGGGATATATGGAGCGATGGCTCTCGCCGGCAGGTTTATATGTTCAATTACTGGAATCGACTGCATGGGAGGCTTTCATCCTTCATTAGATGCTATTCTTGAAGGATTTGGCTATGCAATTCCTCCAATCATGGCCCTTCTTTTCATATTAGATGTACGTCCATTACTTCCACATCAGTTTTATTCAGTTTTATATTTGTTTTATACCAAATTGCTTATTGAATCTTGAGTGTAAGTAACACTGGATATATAGGAGTTTTGTGGAAGAAAAGGGTCTATATTCAACTTCTTTTAAGTCCTTGTAATCTTGAAAAAGACTATAGATTCGTATCTATGCTTAGAATGTAGAATTAGTTCGGGTTGGGCATTCTAGGAGAAAATCCAAATTTATACATGTATTGTAAGTTTGCTTTTTATGTACAGAAGTTGTCTTTTGAATTTGGTGCTTATTTTGTGATGAGCTTGCGTGGTCACAGGATGAAGTAGTGAAACTGTCTCCCCATGCTCGTGCAATAAGAGATGTGGAGGATGAGGAATTAAGGAGCTTCTTTTATGGAATGTCTCCTTGGCAGGTGAATCATCTTAACACTTATTTGCTGCATTGATATCCCCTTTCACATTCGTAATGAAAAACTAATTTCACCATGCTCAAATTTTGCAGTTCATTCTTATGGTCGCTGCCAGCTCTGTCGGAGAGGAGCTTTTCTATAGGGCTGCTGTTCAGGTCTGTCATCTTGACGAATTTCCCTTTTGCTATCATATGATGTATACTATTCAATTAGTTATAATTCTTAGAAGTATTCCTATCCAGGAGATCTGGTGTTCCTAAGGTTGCGCAATTATTCTGCTATAATCTTCTCAGGAAGCTTGCTTGTAGCATGCTTATTGGATTTTTATGTTGAAGTTGTCATACATTTGATGCCCAGATTACGAGCTTCTTTTTCACAATTCCCTACTACCCATAATGATAATCAACTGATAAGAATGGTTTTTGTTTGAAATAAATAGGGAGCTTTGGCCGATATATTCCTGAGAGGGACTGAGTTGGTTTCTGATACTCGTGGAATGGCATCGCTGGTATACATTCTATCTACAGATTATACCTTCTATTCTGTGGTAGTAAATTTTTTTTTTTCTCTCGCGACTGAATCTTGTGACTTTTTTTTTGATCCGCCAAAATTGCAGACTGGTGTGCTGCCTCCCTTTGTCCCATTTGCTCAGGCATTTGCAGCTGTAATTACAGCTGCTCTTACAAGTTCTCTATATTATGTGGCGGCCTCTCCAAAAGGTGGATTCTGTCACTTGCCTTCTTGTGAAATTTTTTAGTTATCCTTAACGAGTCCTTTCTGTTTATATTTACTTTTTGCTTTTCTCTTTCCCAACTTCAGATCCTACATATGTAGTTGCACCAGTTCAACGATCTCGTTCTGCTCGTGAAGATCTAAAAAAGCTATTCACAGGTGCTCACCCTGCCCTTGAATATCATTTATTCAATCGTATTTTTTGTCTATGGAACCAGTAGACCTTACTAGTGTAGCCAGTCATTTCTATATGGATAGAAGTTGTAGGCAAAAAGAAAGTTCTGGGAAGCATACTGGGCAGCTAAATACTGTAATCTGCTGCTAATTTTTATTACATATTCATCTCTGATCTCTTTATTAATTTATTTATTTTTTTGGTAAACATGGTTCAGCCTGGTATGAGAGGAGACAAATGAAAAAGATCTATTCTCCCCTTTTGGAAGGAATATTGGCCCTTTACCTTGGATTTGAATGGATCCAGGTAACATTTTAGTATTATTTAAGTAATTGAGGAATCAAATTCAAATTGAAAGCAGCTAACCCATTTAATAATTCTTTCATAAGAACAGCTAAACTAATTTGGTTTCTTTATATTCTGCCGCAACTTTTTGATAGACAAACAACATTCTTGCACCCATTATCACACATGGTATATACTCCGCTGTTATTCTGGGACATGGTCTTTGGAAGATACATGACCAGCGGCAAAGGCTACGACAGAGAATTCGGCAGCTCAAATCAGAAGAACTCAAATGAACTATGAAGGAGCTGTTGATGAGTAACGACCGAGGAATGTAGGAATTTTTGTATATTACACAGTGTAGAAAAAGTTGAAATATTATTGATTAGGATTGTTGTATAATGTACAAATATGTTGTATACTAACAGTGTGCCGAAAAAAGTTAGAGCACGCTCAACGTATCAAATAATTAATGTACACAATTTTTCTTACATTAAGGGGGAAACAAACGAAAAAAGAAGATTAAAAATAAGGGTTCTCCGAGTTGTCAACAGCTGCTAGTTTGTTTGCCTTGTTGCAAGTATGCTTGAATTGTATGTCAAGCATCAAGTTTCAATTATGTTTACCAGAAATAGAAAAGAAAATCAAGTTTCAATCGACCATGCCATGAAAGTGACAATGGAGTAACTGTCTTTTAACCTCAAATGCTAAACACAATGGCATATTTCCATTCAAGGGATGCACAAGCAGGTTGGCTATGCGCCCGGAGCAGTTTTGGCCATAAAGAGAAGGAGTAAGGCATTTGTTCAGCTTTTACATTTATTTATTTATTTATTACTGTAATAAAATTTTGATAGTGATTCACGTAGGCTATCGACCAAACCGTGTCTCCTAACTGCGGTAGAGAATTTTCGAAATTGAGATTCGGATCTCAACTCTGATCTTTAAGCTAAACCCTGAATTTGTCTTAGGCTAATTTTCTTACTTGCAAATTCACTTCAACAGCAGCAATATCTAAAATCCAGCGCTTGACGTTAGAAAAACCCAATTCCAAGACAAACTCATTGGTTTACACTTTCCTATTATTTATAGAATGCATGCTTTAGAAAACCAAATACGCAAAAACCACATTAAACAAACAAACAGTAAACTTTGTGCAGTAGGCACCTGTATCGTAATATTCATTTAAACTGCTCAAATGTCTTATGACTGTAGCGAATCATTATTTGGGGAGCTACTATTATGATCCTCATCTAGTTCATATCTATTTTGTTGTCTGAATCCTCTAACTGGGAGATAATGCTGGTAAAAACATGATAACCTTGGCACATATCAGAAAGAAGGCAGTACTCGTTCTTGGCATGGTATGTCGCCATTAAACCTGCACATTCAAGTTTGAACAAAACAATGAAGCATGTTAGATATTCATGATCTCTTGCATTGTTCTAACAGTAAAACACTAAAAATAAGTAATGCGCAACATTCTAAGGATTCCATCCGGTTGAATCCGGCTAATTCAGAAAGCAAATAGAAAAATGCAAAAAAAAAAAAAGGATTGATGTGATTATGGATTTTAACAACAGCAGTAAAAGCATAAAATTTTCCAAACGTTCCTAACTTCAATAGATATCATGGCATGGCATCATATATAAATATTAGGGTAAAGTCCATTTTCACCCCTGTGCTTTTGCCCATGTGACACTAACTCCTTGTGCTTTTTTTTGGTTAAAATTTGCACCCATGTGGCTTGGATTTTAGATAAAAAGAGGCCACACCGTTAGAAAATGATGATGTGCATAAAATGCCACGGAGTTAAATGTCACATTATAAAAAACACAAAGGGTGAAAATGAACTTCTTTACCTTGAAAATGTAATGGTGTGATCCTATGACAAACGGAATAAAAACTCGGGTATAAGTGTCAGCATAGGAGGGTTTATTACTCAGCCAAAACACAAGGGTGAAGAGAAACTTTTCCCTATTATTATGCAAAAAAAAAAAAAAAGCAAAGGGCTATTCCTCTCTTGTTTGTAACCGATAACCCTTCATGCAACTTCATTTGCCTGCAAAAGGGACTACAGTAACTTCTTGCTGCTTAATCTGGTTGCCTGGCCTCCTTTGACAAGTATTAGCCATACCTATCTTAAACATTAACTTAATATACAGTGTAGTCTCCTGCTCACTATCTGCAATAGATTTTGATAACATAAGTGCAAAATGCACAAATGCAATAAGGTTCTCATACCATAGCCAGCAGTTTGAACATCAAAACCTTCATCCTGACAAAATGAGCAAAAAAAATTAAAAAAAACTAGCTAATGACAGTTTAAAAGAATACCAGGAGCTACTAAAAGAGATATATCTCACTTTCAGCTCCCGAATAAGTGGCAGACTTCCAGTAATCGAGTAAGGCTTCACATGCCCAACTGCCTCTTCAGTTGCTTTGCACAATACATGGAAGCCACGAGAATCAAGATCACAAGCAACTCCAGACATTGCCTCGTCAAAAGTCAATGTAAGGCTGCAAATACAGTACCACACACAACTCAAAGAAATGAAGAGAAACATAAATGAGAAAGACTAGCAAAAAAATAAATGATTCTTCCTAAGCAGATACATAGTAAATGAAAAGCTTAACTTCACCTAGAAAAAGATTCTTTTAGAGAGAAAGCGGAAAAAAGAACATACCTTCCTCTAAGGTTTTCATCATGAAGGATATATTTTGAAACTGGACCCCGTGTGTCTAGCTTGTCTATATTTTCATTTAATTCGTCTACATATTCTTGCAGCTTCTTCATTACATCTTTTACGCTGAGATAAAGCATGACAACTTTTCAAAGAAAACACGGACTAGCAATTTTGTTTGGAAAAGAAACAATAATCTTCAACCAGTAAATAACTTGAAAGAATGAACATAAAACTCTAATGAAGGTTGATGAGATCTTTTAGATAATAAGAGGGTTACTTACTTGTAGAAAGGAGTTAACCTGCAACCATAAAAGGGTCAAAGTAAGAATACATTTTATTTGAAGAGGCTCTGTAATGTTCTGACAATCAATAAACCTGACATCTCCCGATATTGTACACTCTCCAGGAATTTGATTGATTCCACCACCTGGATCTGCACTAAAGAAGAATTTCATTACTGAACTCCCTTCATTCTCAAGAATAACTTGCTAATCTAAGGTTTAACACTTACAACTCCATTGGGTTGGTTTCATGGTTGATGGTGTAGCAAATCCATATACTAGTTCATTTGGATGGGGTGGAAAGTCTTTATAAAACCGTAGTTGGATTTCCTTAAGTGCTTCCATGCCTAGCTCCATTGCATTTATAGCCTGCAGATAATGAACAACTTCAAAGTTAATAAGAACATGGAGAACAGAAAAACATGAATATCTTTCGTTTTTCCCATCAAGAACCAACAATCCAGTCTGCTAAAATTTGACAACTGCACACAAGTTTAATAGAGAAATTCTCAAGGTTAAACACAGACTCTTTTTCTATCAGAAAAACAAATAAGCGCCAACTATTTTAATAGATTACATTAGGATTTCTATTTGTTTTATACAGTATGATTATATTTTAATTAGGTAAATCTTAGGGACTTTATTGGGTATAAAAGCAAATCTCCTGATGAGTTTATGGCTCATAATAATATTGTAGGTTTCAGAAGTCAATTAATTAGTCACTTTCTTGATGACAAAGTTTAATATATTGTAATCAAGGTTAAAGATATTTTATGGTGAAATAAAAATTTCAGATGTTCAAGAGTTTCTCTCATCTGTCCCTCTACCATTTAAACTCCATGGCTTCAGTTTCGTGGGAAATGATTCCTTACACAAGCTACACAACAAATGCGGTAATATGGTATACCTTGTGAGCTAAACCACTGTGAAAAAGCTTCCCCGTCGCATGAAGTTTCCAGGGTATCATACCACCGGTACCAATGCAAGGTTGTTTATCCGCGGTATCAATCCAGAAACTGTGAAATCACATGAATTAGTAAATTAATTCTATCATCTTGCCATAGAAAGGACAAATAATGATTAGCATAAATTTTTTAACATCACCATCACATCTGAAACATGCTTCATACTACAAATGCTTAGTATTTCTTCATTGGGAAACTAAAATACTCACAGGGGGCCTCCCTTCAGCTTGTCAAGCAGCCCAGCCTTCACTAGTGCATCAACACCAACTCCAGTTATTGCTGAGTTCTCTTCATTGGATATAAAAACTGCAACAACAGTTGATTTTAGTTTCGGTTTTGTCTCAGCAAGTCTCCTCATGAGTTCAGTTACAAGGACAACATGTCCCAAACAATCAGTAGTTCCACGGCCACGAAGTTTATCACCATCAATGCTTAACGAGAAAGGATCAAAATCCTACAAATACAATTATCATATAATGTAAAACTATCACTTCAGCAAACGTTATTCAAAAGATAACATCAAAGTTCCAATAATACCAAACTGTAAATGACCTGCAATTGCTAATATTAATTGACAGAGTGTCAAGTATTGCTACTTAATAAGAGCATGAGAGGAAGTCGTGATGTGGACATAATGAGAGGGGGAAAATCTGAAGAAACCATATCAAATTTTAAGAAGAGCTCGAAAGCAGTAGTCCCTAGTGGAAAATCAAATTAAATTCCATAATAAAAATTAGATCTTCAAGATAAGTAAATGCCATTTGTAGAAGCTGAGTATACCCACAGGAGTAAACATAATAAAGTCTCCACTGATTTATCAATCCTACTAATAAGAAGAGAGATCGAAAACAAAATTCACAGACAATCAATGCGAATACAGTTAATACACATGGAATACTGATTTTTTTCTCCATGAAGCAAAATGGGAACTGTAATTAATCAATCCTCAAGCATTGAAGGGCAATTCAAATTAACCCCATAAACAACAAAATAAAAAGAAAAAAATTGGAAAAAGCAACCAAATTAACTTCATCCCACGAGGGAAAAAAAAGTTTTACAAAAGCTAATTCCAATCGGTCATATATTTATTTTCCAAAACCCAGATTCCAACAAACGAAAAACTAATATTAACAAAACTCACACAGCCAGAATCGATAGTATTAAACAAAATCAAAACTCATCAAAAAAAAAAATCTTCATCAACTCAATTAAAATTATATAGCGAATGCAAAACAAACCCAGAAATTAAGAAATACAGAACAATCATCCCATTTAACAACCATAAAAGTTCAAACTTCAAACAAAAACTAAGATTTAGATAATTAAAAAAAAAAACCCAAAATCAAATTCTGTAAAAATATTGGAAACAAAAAGAGAGTGAGTACCCAATCATTGGGATTAGCGGTGACAACATCCATATGCATGCCAACAAAAGACAGGATCTTCCCAGGCTCAGTCCCAGGATACTCCACAATGAGATTGCCTCTTTTAGGGAAATAAGTAACATGGTTAATATTCAAAGGTCCTCCTCCGGTTGTTGTACTGTAAGGGACGAGACAATCTAGTACATGCTTCACCACCCTATCTTCCTCTGGGATCAGTTCTGGAGGGTTGTTTTGAAGAAACTTGGATTCACCTATGATCTTTGTTAGAAGTGATACAAACGAATCCTTGTTTAGATCGCCCAGTGTTTGTCTAACGTTCGGAGTTGCCATTGGAAACTTGAATGAAACAAGGGAGAGATTTTGCGTTTCAAAAACTGATTCTCGAGTTCTGGAGGAAGTTTGTCTATCTATAGTCGTAAAAATTGGCGTGCAATCTAAAATTTGTAATGTCTAAACTTTCAAGGGCGATCTCGGCCTTAAAAAACTTTAAAGGGTGATCCATAGAAGGACGTTTCCAATATCATATTTTGCTTTAGAGGAAAAAAAAGGGTTTTAGGAAAGCAGGCCGACCTGGGGCTAGAAGTTAATCTAATCCAAAATATAGAACCCTAAAGATTGAAGACTTCTTGAGCTTGTCAATGCGTTACCCAATTCAAAACAAATTGGGCCTTGTTTTTTGTATAACCCAGGCTGTAAGTCGCAAAATTTTTGAATCACCTAAATTTGGGCAAATATTAAAAGTAAAAAGGAGACACCTGTAAGTTATTTGAAAGAGATCAATTTGATTAGATCATTATCGAAATCCAACTGCAACGCACATAATTAAACTCAAATAATTCAAGCTTTTATTGTTTGAGCTTTGCTCTAACTACAATCCTAAGGTTATAAATGTTGAATCGCTAAAGCATATTTCATTAGCTACCCATAGTGCGTTTTTGCTGAGACTAAACAGTGAAGATATGGAATTCATGCAAAATCCTACATTTGAGACTCAATTTTATTACCAAATGAAGTTTGGAACTGCAGCTACCTAGCTTCACATACCTCTTCATTCAACTTACGGCTGTTTAAAAACAAGAAAACTATAAAAATAAATAAATGAATTAATAAAGAATCAAGTAATTTGTTTTACGACTTTGCACCTTATTCGACTTTCCAATGAAGCATCAGCGACATTTGGATGACAACTTTTTTTGGTGCAAATTTTGATGAAGAAATAGTGCAAGTTTTTGAATCTGAGGCAATGATGATCACCTTTTTTTTTTTTTTTTTTTTTTGCGTTACAGAAGAGCCTTAATGTTGATGACACAACACCATAATTGGTTGCTTGGCAAATACAAAAGCTAATAGACACAGCAGCATCAGCTTTCCATTCAATGCAAAAGAATCCTTTTATCGGATGTGATTTTGCTCTTCTATTTGGGGCTATTCGAGGTATTAATTTCTTACCACTACTTTGGTTTCTATAAGTTAATTCTAAAGAACCTGATTATAAATATTCTAAGGAATATATATATATATATA
>JBBYHM010000013.1:349470-360930 GCA_038381775.1 Adansonia rubrostipa
TAGATAGAAATTACATAAAGCCTAGATGTGTTTTAATGTGTTTTAAGTTGTGCAATTGTTAATTTGCTGTTACAGCCTAATTGAGCACTTTTGCATATATGGAATCATTAATCACTAATCCCTGCCGTTTGCTATAGATTTATTTATGGATCAATTTATTAATTTGTTTGGCTTAATTTAAATTATTGTTCATTTAATTAAGTTTAATTATAAAAATATAAATATTAATATAAAAATAATTATTTGATATTTGATACTTTTCAATAGTGAAATAAAAACTCAAGTTTGGATCCACCCAAAGGGAGAAGATAAAATGATAAAAGTTGAGTGGTGATTACAGTAAAAAGGCTAAAGGAAAAGACAAGAAAAGAAAGAGGAGTGGGATAAAGATATTTTTATAGAAATTGTACTTGGTAGAAAAATTTTTGCAGTGTGAAAAAAGAGCAGAGACAAGGTCAAATTGTTTTTTAGTGGGAGCAAAGATTTTTAACTTAAATAAGGTAAAAAGGACTAAGAAGATGACCATGGGATCTTTGTAATTGTATCAAAGTACTGCTCGAACATCGATGCGTTGCAGCCAATACAAGAGCAAAGTGAAGTGGTCCAACACTTCTCACTCCCATCTGGATAAACATATTTCAGTCTAGTACATACATACTAAATTTATTATGTCCGGAAAAGTATATATACATATATATATATAATATCATCACTTTTTAGCCTTTGACTCTACGAATTACGTGAAACATGAATTTTTTTGATAATTACCTGCATATTATTCGCCCCGGTTTAAACTGTTTAATAGAGTAAAGTTATTCACCAAATAATTGGTTTGATTTATGTTTGAAAAAAAGTAATAATAATCAATTAAGAAGTTGAGCTTGAGGAAAAACCCTTCAATAAGTGAATGATGGTCTTACTTACAAACAAATCATTGGTTATTAGATGGGAGATCATTAATTGCACCTTCAACAAAGATAATCATGTAAACATATTAGCAGCTCTTCATGCAAAAACATTTTCAAATATTTACAAAAGTAGCATTTTTTTGGCTAAAAAAGCATTAATTAATAAATTAACTTTGGCTTAGGAAAAAAAAAAAAAAAAACTTATTTTCATTGACCTAATAACGCCTCAGCTTACATGCTGATGGTACTTTATTAGCAAGCCAAGTTTAAATCTTGCATTAGATTAGTAACTATATTAATATTATATTTTGAGAACCAATAATTATACGTTTTATCTATCTTTTTAAACAGCTAGCTAAGTGCAAAGTTTTGTACTTTCCTGCAGATTAATTCTTTCTGTTTATTTCAGATCCAAAGGATAATATTGAATGCTGGGTGCCGTGATATGATTTTCACCAGCAAAGTAAAGCATATGTCTAATCTGGGTTTCTTCATAAATTTTAAGTAGTTAACTAAACAGCATTAATTGTTGGAGTGTGTTTTTCTTTTGCTTTTGTTGGATTTACTTTATGTTACTGGGCATCTGTATTTTGTGATCTTTTTTAATAAAATCTCTTATTTAGCAGAAAAAAAAACGCCAGCAAATCACCTGCTTCAAAGGAAATAAAAATGGTGTGCTTCTTTAACATTGTCAAATGATACACATGAAGCCACAAAGCCCTCACATGGCTACCTCAGCCAAATTCAATTTCAGGCCACGAGCTTTTGTGGGTCACTGTTCACTTCTCAGTAGAATAGAATGGACCACAAATATATAAAGATATATATTTATATATGAATTAAATACTGTCCACTAGATGGTTAAAAATGAGTGATCATTTGCTTAGTAAACAGTACAGTTTGACAGAGAAATACACATGCAATAATGGTGTTTGAGTTTTAAAGTTTTTGCAAAGGATAAGTAAGTTGTTTTTGAGGTGACAAAGAGGGCACAGTTTGGAGCAGAAAACAAGAAAATTACATGGAAAGAAATGGGTTTTTAACTCTTGCATTTGATCTGACTTAAAAGGAATGTTTGTTACTTTGGTTTTCATTTTGGCAATTGAAGGGAAAGCTGGTGAAAGCAGTTGCAGCTTTGTAGGAAAGTAGGGCTGCATTGCCTTGCAGGCCTTTAAGAGTCCCAACACAAACGACATAAGCCGACAATTAGTACCCAAATATAAAAGAGTAAAAAAATTAGCAAAAAGAAAAATGATAAAACAGATTTACGGTCCATGCGAATCGAAAGGATAATCCAATTCATATCGAACAGAAAACCTAATTTGTTTAATTCTAACCAACCAGCCATGGCCTCCTCTTTGCCAACTGCGTTTCCTCTGACATATTTCATCCCATAGAGAACCAAACTCTCTCTTATTAAGTATTTAACAGACAAATGAATATTGACACTATAAATAGAATCAAATCTTATATATATTTTGAATTGATTTGGGTTGGTGTAACATGATCGAACCCAAATAAACAAGGAACAAGACATTAATTTCATTAATTTAGTTGATGTCTTGTTAATGGTTCAGTTAAAATTTTTAATATAGGAGAGATACTTGTTTTATGTCATGCTCCAACGTTAGATGATAGTCACTTTTATGGAATGATTTTTTTATCCACATTTATGCATATTTGCATCCACATGAGGAAGTTTAAGAATGGAAAAAGGATCTGAACCTTAAAATGTAATTCGCTTAATACAAACAATAACCCTTCATTTAAATCGGAAGTAGTTCATGCAGTTGTAATAAAAAAATTGACTTTCTCCCCTTATAGCCAGTCATGAAGAAATTTTATCAAGTACCCAAGGAAAAGGATAAATTGCTAATAAAGTAATAATTTTATATATTTCTTTATTTATTACTTGATAAAAATGCGTGTAATTCCCCAAAAAAATAATAATAAAATACATGTTATCTGTCCTATGAATTTGGAAAGGACTATATCTAAGAATGAAAGGAACTTATAATGCATTTTATTCGATGAGGAAAAATAGAAATATTATTGTTTCCTTGAAATTGAATGCATTTATATCAATTACAACTTTGAATTCCCAACTACACATATCTCACGCGTCAACATCATGCATAATATAACATTTTTAATATGTCATATTTTAGGTGGATTTAATTAGTTGGTAATATAGGCAGGCATGAGAATTTTTTTTTTTTTTTTTGATAGCCTTCCTTTATCCCCTTAAACTTCACTTTTTTGTTCAGCATGAAAATTGTTAGTTCTGAGGTCCAAATTCTAATTGTTATATTACGATCATGTTATGGTCGAGACAATGTGAGTTCTTTTCTTTTCAAAGAAAATATATTTAACTTAGCATCAGGGGATTCAAAATTAATGAAATCTTTTGGACCGCCTCTTATTTATTTATTTATAATAATTGAACTTTGAGATCATGAAATTGACATTATAATCATAGCTGGCACCTAAAACAGTGCATATTAGCTATGCAGGCAATTGGCTATAGCTAAAACGGTTCATTTTTAGTCATTAATTTTCTTGATGGATTGACGCACTTGGCTCTAAAGTGATATGCATTTTTGTCATTAATTAACATTTTTGAGTTATTAAAATTTTTTTTTAAAAAAAAACACCGAAAATGGATTTTACGTCTGTCTTCTTGACCCCTTGTGGCATTAATTACTCCTTCATTAAGTAAATATAAAAATATGAACTACTTTGTCTCGAACTTTACCTGGTGAGATTATTCGATTTTGACATAATATAATCATCGAATTTCTTACGTATGAAAGACTACTATTTTGGGCCCTACATGTCAAAAAGTTTGAACAAATTAATTTTTAGTGTATCAAATTAACAGCGTTATACTTTAAATAGGATATACTATTTATATCTTTAATTTTCCAATAATATGTATAGTACATTTATAATGCTTTAATTAAGTTTAACAATTCATATTTTATGTTATGTTTAACGTTTTTTTCTTGAGCAACTGTATAAACATAAATAATATAAATTGTTAAATATGTCAAAATTTTAAACTTAAATATGATTAATATATTAAACATGTTATATTAATTATAATAATTATATTTAAACAAATTGTATCATATCTAACACATTATTTTTTATTTATTTATTAAACATATTCTGTCCAAAAATATTAAATCTATCATGAATCACCGAGGAAAACAATATTTACATTAATACCAAAAATGTTAAAACGTTTATTTCGAATTGTTTTTTCTCTCATTCGATTTGAATTTATATTTAGCATATCGAAACGTTGAAAAGGAGATATATAGGACGATTACTGATCTGGTTTTGCAACTCATAAGTCAACAAGAGTTCTATATCTATATAAAATACAATACTAAAAGGAACAATTGATTTACATATATATATATTGTGGATATATATTTTTTTTCTTTTCCCCGCACTAGGAAGAGTTTCTTATAATAAACAAATTAAGGGGTCCTAAGGAATTAAATCATGCAATAAATTTCAAACGAAATCTCAGGGGTCCTCTAATGATGGCCAGGGGAAGACTCATAAAGTAAAAAAAAAAAAAATGAGGATACAGTTAGTTTCCCAATATCCACTGTAACGAAAATATACGAAATAACTCAACTAACTGATGGTTCTGCCTCTTTCAAATATATATATATATATATATATATATATATATATATATATTTGTTTACGAAGTCTTTATATTCATCTCAAATTCACAAATCCCAATGAGATAAATCAATTGGTTTTTGGCTTTCTTTTGCACGAGTCTGTTCGTGTGAATGGAATTTCACTCTCGACTCGCCTTAAGCTGCAAAGAATGGTAGTCTTGATTTTTTTTTTTTTTAATCTTCGGTGCCTAATAATTATATACTATTATTAATTATTTTAAAATTAAATCAAATTTAAATTATTTTAATTTTCGTAATTTGAAAACACACACCAAACTACTGATAATATAAGGATCTAATTAATAGATACCTATACAGGTATCAATTAAAATTATCTAATTACTAGAATCTATCACAAGTATAAAGCGAGTAGAAGATAATTTTATTAATAAAAGTTATTATATTTTAAAGAAAACAGATGGTAAAATTTTTAAAAAATAGCTCGTGAGCAGTTTAATTTTAGTAGACCATTTTTTAATTGAGAGATTTAAATATTTTTAATTTTATTTTAGTATTATAAAAATAATTTTAGTTTTTTTTGTCAATTCAGTTGGTATTATTGAGTAAAGTGACACCGAACTCAGTAAAGAGTTTTATATATACTAGAATTTATCACACTCAAAAGTGAGTGAAAAAATTATTTTAAATTTATTATAAGCTATAATAAGTTAAAAATAAAGAGATAATTTTTGTAATTGAGTAGTTATTTTTTAAAATTAAAAGATAAACTAACAAAGAAAATAATTTTTAAATAGTTATTTTTTAATATTAAAAGACTTAAATATCCTTAATTTCTATAAATAGTATAGATAAATTTAATTTAGGTATTATGTAATTTTGTTGGTATTACTTAACTCATGACATTAAGCTTAATTAGGGATTTTATATAGAGTATAAATAGATTATTTTAGTTTTTTGTACTTAATATTATTTTTACAATATTAAAAAAATAATGCATTAATTACACACTTCTATGTTATTGAGTACCTATTAACACTTCTCATATATTTTTATCTTTTTTATATTTCATGATCTAGCTTAGTTCATAAAGCAAAAACAAAGAAATGACAGGACAATTGTATGTATTATTTACATTTGGATTAATTATCTTCAAGAAATTAAATTAACAAATGTTTTTGCCCGCTTTACAAGCGGGGCATACAGCTAGCAAGGGATATATATTATTTAGAAGATTTTTAATTTCCTTCCCTTTCCTTGCTGGCATTGGCATGACTTAATTGTAAGGATATATGTAATAGCATTTGGGGTGTTCTAGGATTGTGCTTTTATGGCACTGTTTTATTAATAAAAGCTTTATTTTGCTGAGCAAAATATATATATATATATATATATACCTATAAGAACCCAAAAGAAAGAAAGGAAAATGCTGTGGTAATGAAATTATTCTTCTCCTAGACACCTGATCAGGAGAGTATAATATATATATATTATATCAGCTTATAGACAAAAGGGTAGCCTTCCCCATAAGAGCGAGCAATATTAATGCAATTTAAGTGATGGACATGAACCCTTTCTAGAATTGGCTTAAATGACCTTGTCGGTCTTTCCCGATCAGTGTTATCGGTCCATAAATTTTTTTTTTTCGTAAAAGTACTTTGTTTCGATTAAATGCAGAGAGAAATAGCATTGCTGTAGTTCTATGTGAACAATAGGCTTGAGTCTTTTAATCTTTTAAGCCATTAGTGTAGACCTTAATATAAATAAATAATCCCCACGGAAATATATGCCCAGACCCAGAGAGAGAGAGAGAGAGAGAGAGAGAGAGAGAGAGAGACACTGAACTTACTCAGAACAACCTGTAACCCAGAAAATGACACTGCACTGCACTGCGAGCTTTACCAGACCTTCACTCAAACCCTAATATTGTTTTCATTCATTCTTCTTTAAAAAAAAATAATATATGAATCTTTCTTTTTCTTTCAATTTACAGCCCGCAGCTTTGGTCTTTCTTTTTCCTTCCCTTCACACATATATAGTAAATGAAAAAAATTTATATCAATCAAGCATTTGAAAAAAAAAAAAACAAAAAAATCTCACTCACCAACGTTAATCAAAACTAGACTATCTTATACAATATCCATTGGCATTCTCACTCTTCATCAAACTGGAAAATATATATAAAAAAATTGCAGACTACTCTCTTCGATTTTTTTTTCTTCTACTTGTTTTTTTTTTTTTTTTTGGCTTTCCGTCAAGATGTTGTTGGTCTATGCCCTAGTCGAAGCTCTAGATCAAGCTCTTCAATTGATTTTTCGTTGCAGTTGATGCTGCTGCTGATATTGTTGTCATCATTGAGATTATTTCCAGGGGAAGTCGTTGAAGGTTCAGCTTTGGTAGAGTAACAAAGAGAAGAAGAATTATTCAACCCCGGAGGCGTCATCGGAAAATTTATAGATGGTGATGTTGCCATCAAGGTATTAGAAGGATGATAAGGTGAAATAGAGAGAAGGGTCGAAGGTGAATCAATAGAACATGCATTTATAGAAGTGAAAACCCCATTAGGGCTAGGTAATTGGTAGAGGAGGCACAAGCCGCTATTTGCGGCGAATTCTTGAGATGGGATTATAGGAGCAGATGAGGAAGTAGTAGTCGAAGCTGGTGAGAGTGGATTGATTAATGCAGCAGTAGTAATACCAGGCTGTGTTTGGTGAAGCCGAGCCCTGTCACGGCGGTGCACATTCATATGACCCCCAAGTGCTTGAGCTGACCGGAATTCCCTTCTGCAAAATGTGCAAGTATAAGATCTTGGCGGCCAAGTTGTTCCCATCCCATTCGCCGTATCCTCCGCAAAGGCCCTAACCTCCCAGGCATCATCATCTGCTTCCTGAGGTTGCGCGTTAGGATTCCACATCCAGGAGCCAGCCGTTAACTTAGGATTAGGCTGATGATGTTGGTTCTGATTTTGTTGAGATTGATCTAACTTTTGAAGCTGATTCAATGTGAGAAGACCAAGCTCAGCAGCCATGGTACTAGAAACATTTAAGATAGGTGACAGAGAGTTGATAAGGAATGAAATGGGGGGAAATGGGTTAAATATAGAGAGGCTGAGGGGGGGGAGAAATGGGCTTAAAGAGGGGGAAAAAAAGGTAGAGACAAAATGAAACCCTAACACTGGGCATATCACCCTAATCTTGTAGCAAAGCATTTGGATTTTTGCGACATTTGACATTATAATAATTAACTTTGCCCATTCACCTCTCAACTAGCTTGCTATTCTGTTCCTCTCTGTTTGTGCACGGACAATCTCCTACTTTGGCTGCAACGCCAACAATTAACTAGTTCAAATTTTCCATGCATTTCTTGCTCTTCAATTTAATTTCAAATAATATTCAAAATTAATCATATGATTGTTTTAAATGACATGAAATAATTTCTCTTGACTACTAATAAATACTGAATACCCTGCTATATACAGGTGGAATACTTGATTCTAGACTTGTCATGTATGTAATGAACCAAATGTAGACTACCGATACAATGAATAGAATACAAACAGTAATTTTAGAAGTATTTTCTCAACCGGAATTCGATTTTTTGTGATCGATATTTTAGAGTGAAATCTTGACTGTATCAAACGGTTGTAAAAATATTTACTCTTTTAAAATCTTATGTAGTATAATGAGTTGTAATTTATAAATAAAATAAATAATAATTAAACTCAATATTTAAAATAAAAAACTAATAAAAGAAAGAGGAAGAGCAGAGAAACCTAAAAAGGAAGTTAAAAGGAAAAAAAAACTGAAAGAAAGAAAATAAATGGCAGTCAAAAGATATGTTTTTTAACAAAATTCGTTAAATATTATCTCTTGAAAATGATTATATAAACCAATTGAATTAAGTTTCAAATTCATAATCATTTATTTCTCTAGCGGATGGAAATTGGTGATATTCCAACATCAGAATGCAAGAAGAGATTGGTAATGCTAACTAAGTTTCTTGCATTTGGCTTGTAGCACAACCTAAGCTATACTGTTGTCGTTTCTTTTTTCTGAATTACTTAAATATATATATGCCCAAGGAACCAAAGTGTGAAGAAGCATATATAGGATTATATGTATAATCAAACTTTTATTTTCTCCATTTGGTTGTCTAACTTGTCTTTGTTCCATAGACATGTTTTATGTGCTCCATTTAGTTCCAAATTTCTACACTAAAAATTGGACAAAAATTTTCCCGAACCTTTTCGCCGATAAATAAGTGAAAATCACATGTGATTTTCAAAATGCCCCATTTAAGGCAAAAGCAAGTTTTTTTTTTTCTCCTTTTCCAAAACCTAAGAAAAATTGGAAAAGTAGAATTTAGAAGTGCAAAAAATAGAATCTCAATCTCACCAAAATCAACTCCTAAAAGATGTGGATGAAACATTGGTTAAAGCCGTATAAGTCTTTAACTTTTATCTTTGAATTCATAAAATGAAAATCTCTTTGAATTTCTCTTAGTTGTACATTAGCAAGCAAAAGAGATTAATCTATCTTTTTTAGTATTTGTATTGTCATTTATAATTATATGTCGATTCGATTTTACATTTTTATGAAGATAATAATATTTAACGCATATTTAAATATAAATATAAAATTTTGACCTTTTAAGTATATAAAATTTATGCATAATTATTTCAAACATATATATAAATTAAATATTCACTTCTAAATCCAAAAAACATTATATAAATTTATATATGTATATTATTTTCCCTAATTCTAGTAATTTCCTTTCAAGTTTGAATTTAGTTTAAAAATTAGAAATATCAAAGCATGTCCAGTGAAATTACGTGCCCTCTCTAACCTCTCTCTCTCAACTTGGATTCAGACTGTCTATACATTAATAAATTAGTCTGTAAATTCTCTTTATCCTTTTTGTTTCTTCTTGTTGCATTAGGTTTTCTTTTTAATGTGGTTTAAAGCATTTCATGTTTTACCAAACGCTAAATTTACTGCGCCAGCAAAAGAACTTTTTTTACCTTAAAGAATAAAACCAACCGATAAATCTAACATAAAAGCAAGATATAATAAAACCTCTTATATATTACATAGTCTTTAATTTAATTTTCACAGGCAACTGATTTTCTTTTCCCTTTTTTTTTTTTTGTTATAATTACTATGGATAGTGAAGAAGGTTAGTGGAAGAAGCAATATTTAATTGACGAATAAAGAGAAACGGTCTTGTTCAGACATAGCTGGTTTCGCCAATTTCGACTTAAACAAGGAGACATAAATTTTACTTTTTGCTACCATTGTTTTCATCGTACGTTGTGCTGTAAATGTTTGCCATCTAATACCAACAACGAGGAAATCTCACTCATAACTTATCGTACCCAGACTTAATTTCCTCCTTCAATTGCTTGCTTAATAAATATCTCTAACATCTATGTGTGTAGACATGCGCATATATCTTAATTCTAATCAATTCTCCGTGTGAATCCTACTACAAATAGAAAGATACTGCTTCATTAAAAAAAACAAGTTGACTTTTTAACCAGTTGTTTAGTTGTAAATTGTAATTAAATTGATAATTATATATATTTCGTTAATTTTTCTAGTGAGTAACGAGAGAGTTACTTATGGGGCCAATCTCATGCATCTATGACCGGATTAATCTTGTTCTTATCGGTTTGATTAGTTTAACAATTCCCCCCCTCCCCCACCTTTTTCTTCTTTCTTGTTTTGGTTCAAATTAAGACAAAGATAAGTAGCCACTAGGAAAAAGATAAGAAAGAAGGAAAGGGTGCGGAAAAGTAGCAAGTTCAAGTAGCTGTATAGGTCCATATCCCAGCGGCAATGTCATTTACTAATTAATATAAATTTGTCCCTTGTATCTCTCAAAACAATCAGCAAGTTCTTAGTTTAAGTAGTGTTTCACATCAAAGAATTCAATCGAGGAATATAACTACATTTATTATATACATAATATTCAATTGGCAAGACTCTTGTCTCTTTGCCTTTGCATTCATAAGCAATGTGTCAAACTCCATTGCTTCTTTGATGAGATAGATATGATGGGATGGTTATATTTTCAAGGCTATGCTTATATATATATATATGTATGTATGTATGTATATGCATGACCCTGAAAATATAGATGTCTTAGATTAACTTAGTCTCTGGCTGCAAAATAACGTTACGAGGTTGAAAAAGATTTAGGGGAGTGGACCAAGGGTAAACAAATACTAGTACCAAATATCTTTTCTCTTAGGGATCGAGTAGCAGAAGAAATGGAAATGATGGGTCAAAATGACATGACATCCCTATTAACGCAATTTAGTATTTAATTCCTAAACAAACATTTTATTTCTAGTTGGATTTGGATTTGTGTTTGATAAACATATTATTATATAGAGATCTTATTTAAGATATTATTAGATTTCATAAGCATAGTAAAAGAGTGATATATATCCTTAGGATATACTAAAACTAAACAAATAACTATGTAATAATTTTTTAATCTCGTTTATAAAGATAAAAAACTTTTATACCGATGCATAAAAAATAACCTTATTATACATATATATATATATATATATATGTATTTTCAGCGCTTCAGATCGCAGAGTTTTGCTGAAAAAAATAAAAACTGGTAAATTAAAAGTTTGGCTCAGATTGGTCTTAAAACCCAATTTCAGGCCCAATGCATACCTGACATGCCTAAATTACAAATGAGGCCCATCATCTACCCGATCTGTGTGTTGGAATGTGTACATATATAAATATAACGATCATTGAAATATGATTTTCCAAAAAGATTCTTAAATCAGAACTAATATTAATTTTACACACTACTTATTGATTCTTTCATTATTTTTAATCTAAAAATGATTAATTTTTATCATC
>JBBYHM010000013.1:361030-372230 GCA_038381775.1 Adansonia rubrostipa
AATACACAACTTTTTCTAAATTAAAAAATACATTAATTACAGATATTATCAAAAATTGATTAATATTTTGAAAAAAAAAATATTTTTTTTAGGAAGAGGTTTATAAAGATATTAGTACTAGTATTTAATAAGATATTGCTTGGTTGTACTATAATAAAAATGTAAATTAATACCATCGAACGGTAGAGTTAAACTATTGTAGTAATTTCCCTTTTTTTTTAATTTTCCTTTTTTAAACTTTGGTTATGTTACGGTTTTGAGGATTCATAAACGAGAGTGAGAGTGGTAGAGAGAGCAGAGCAGCAAGCTGATCTAATGGGGGGGCAGGTAAGTTGCAGTCCCAGGGCTATTGGTTTTTGGTTTCTCACAGTCTCCCCCGGAATTCAAGGTAAAGAAAAAAGAAAATTTTCTTCAAAAGACACAGAGAGAGAGAGAGAGAGAGAGCAATTCCCGATGAAAGTGACAGCTGCCTCGTGGGCGACAGCTATACGGTGGCCTCCCCTCCCCTCCCCCAGCCTGCGGTTTCAACGGGCACACCGCACGTGATCTTCCATTCTTCAAACAGCTTAAACCTTACACATTGCAACTTGTTTCTTCTCTTACCCACGAAACAAATACTGGTTGCTCCCAGCTTTTAACCACCAGCTCCCAGCTTTGGCCCTCTGCCTTCTTTCCTTAGCCCTTAGCTTCTTGGTCTTCGGTCGGTGACCAGTTACCACCTTTCCTCCACTGATGCAAAATTATATGCCCTTCCCTGCCCTACCCTGCACTGCACTGCTGCAAATTGCAATCTCAAATCTCTTGTTTCATTCCTGAATCTTTCTCTCTTTCCAGTCTAACAAATCAAATCAAATCAAATCTTTTCACCTGGAACCCTAAAAAAACCATAAATTCCTGCATTAAATTAAGTTAATTCATAGGTCACACAAAATTATTTATTTATCAGTTGAAACCATTGCCTTCTTTCTTTCTTTTTCCCTGGCACAGTCTTCTATCAGTTGCGGTACTTTAAAATCTCCAGTTCACAACCTCGTATCACTGTTTTCTATTATATATGATAAGGCCATAAATTTCTTAACACTATCCTTTAGCTCGTCCCGGCGACTGAGTGACCTGCACTTCACCAACGATTATTAGTCTTGTTTTTCAATTCCTTGTACGAATGTAAAAAAAATGGAAATTACGCCCATTAAAAGAAACACTACCCATTTTTTAAAGAATTTTCAAATGATAATCTTAAGCTCCGGCTACGGTGGATAAGTTTATGTTGAGATAAAAAGAAATTAAACTTTACCAGCCGTGTTAGTAAAGTTGACAAGTATTTCATCCTTCGTTTGTAAGATTTTAAGTTCAATTCTCACTTTTCAATAAATTTTTTTATGGACAATCTGAAAACTTTCGTTAAACCTTGTGGCATATAATGACTTGTAGATTTCCATCACCTAATTTCTTATTAAAAAAAATTATACTACATGCACTAATATCACTTCAAATCAAGCTCAAAATCCATGCTGGAGTAAAAAGTTTCGATTCAAGTTTCATCGTTGTCAAAAGAAACCAGATGTACCAATTGATTTTGCATGCCCATATCGAAAGTGACCCTCGCGTCAACCAATTTGAAGAAAGATAATGATGAAAATTCAACCAATAAATCAACCCAAAATTTTCAGCTTTGGCGGGTGCCTGCAATTTCCATCAAAATAACACCATCTTTCATTTGAAAGACAAGAAGAAAAAAGTCCATGACTTTCCACGCCACACATCTCATTCAGCCTTAGGTCAAATTAATTTTTTTATTTGGCAAAAATCCCCAACCGCTAATTCACCTACTTTAGAACTATAACTTTTGAATAGATTTATGGTCAACCTTGGTGTTCTTACATCCTAATAAGTAATATCGTCCCCATAAGATAACGCAATTCCCATTAACTCGATACACGGTTAGATTAGGTATTCTAAAGTAAAAAAAGATTATACAAGATCAGAAAGTTCCCCACCACTAATATGCGTACATGTACATGCAAGCGTGCATAAAATATACGTATAATAGTCATTTCAAGAACATTGAAAAGGAGTATATAAAAATTCTGCGGTACCTTATATATTAATTAAACTTGATATTCTACACATACATTTAGTGTTTTATGTTTTTTATTTCGGTATTGGCTGTGTAAATAAATATATAACATAAATTATTAAATTTATTAAAATTTTAAATGTAAATATGATAATATATTAAATATATTTTATTAATTATATTTAATTATATTTAATTATTTTTAATATATTATTCTTATGTTTTTTTAAACGTACCATGCCTGTATTTATTTTTATATTGTGTCCACCGTTAAAGTAGATATAATATATCCTTAATTATATAATATAAAAAGAGTACGGCATAGGTATGTAAACCCCAGACTATACTCTGCGTTGAGGTTACGTGGATCCAAGAATTGGATTTGACAAGGGTGATTCGTGTGCCAAAATTTTCTTTCTTTCTTTTAGGCCATCTTAAAGTACGAATGGGACAATTGTGACAAGCAAGAAACCTTCACGACCTTTATTACTCTCAATTAATCAGAATGTGATCTTAACGCGCCTTAATTATTAGGGTTCTTCCTAATAATCCCATTTATTTCTTTCTTTAATATCTTTAAATGTTAACTAAGGCCGTAGTTGTAGGAAATGTTATTCATGAGAAAGGTCTAATGACACTAATTTAGGTGACATTAAAGAAAAAAAATTATGTAATTAATATATTTTATTTTTTTCGACTTTAATAAAAGTAATGTCAAAAAATATTTTTAAAATAAGAAAAAAATAATCTTTAATTAGTGCTTGTAGACATTTGTTAAGCAAATTCGAATTTATTTTAAATTAGTGCATTAATTCTAAGTTCTTTTCCTCATATGAATAATAGTCGAGAAATGGAGTATATATTTTTTTATATGATAAATAATATTTTGTTGATAAGCAAAGAATGTATTGGTATCGTTGATGTAAAGATTTTTTTTTTTTTTTAAATAAGCAAAAATGTTTTGATAAGCAACTGTACAAACAGGTCCAATGATACTTTCATAGTTCTTTAGTCTTATGATTACGATCGTTTGTAGGAATGCGCACAAGTAAGAAAAACCATTGTTCATCTATCAACTTTAGGCTATAAGCAACTTTATTATAGAAGCAATTTTTTTTTTTAAAAAATAATTTCTTATGTTAGATAACTGATATAAATTGTTAAAATTAATGCTAGTTAATTAATTAATTAATTAATCTTTTCAACAACAATAATGGTAAACAATCAATGATAACTAGATATATGTGTGTGCTTCATTTATTATTATAAACTTTTGAAGACTAAGAAATCCACAATGATTGGTTTCATTTATAAATTACTGCTATAATAAAATATTCAAATAAATAAATTAATAAATAGTATGAACGACAATCTTTATGTTTGTTAAACTTTTGATGGCCATAACGTACGGATATATATGTCTATATAGACACCTTAAATTGCACTATCTATTCACTATTCTCATGCTTCCTTTTTTCCCAGCCTTAATTTATAAGAGACAGAACTCTTTCCAAAGTATAAATAGATTGATAAAAATTATAAAAAAAAAAAGAAAAAGAAAATCCCAGAGATCATATCTCTGGATCAACAGAAACAATTTGAAAATGGGCTGTAGGTATTATAATATGTAGTTTACGTACTATTGCATTAATCACATAAGAAATTTGGCATTTGGGAGGTTTGAGTTATGAAATAAGAAATTTTATAATTTTAAATTAAGGTTCAATACAGATGAAATTATGAAAAGAAAAAGAATTAATTAAAAATAAAGTAAGTAAAAAAAAGATTAAAAATTAAAATGATATTGCATTGACCGATACAGAACAAAATGACTGATGCACGCCACCATGGATATGGATTAGTAATTAAGACAAATGAAACGATACATAAATCTAAATGTACAGAATTAATTAATTAATTTTTTTTTCAAAATTAATATATAATGTTCCATATTGTCTATATCGACATGGTATTAAGAACATTAATCTAAATTCAAATAACGTGTTTGAATGTGAAAACTTTGTTTGGTTTTAGATTATAATAAAATATGTACTTTGCTTCAAAATAAGAAATTTCTTTCTTTACTTTCTATACTTGATTTACTTATCATATTGGAGTTAGGTAAGTGAGGTCAAGCGAAATTTAATAACTCATGCAAGAAAATATAATCACACAGTTGGGAGAGTCTTTTAGACTTTTTTTTGGGTTAATATCTTATTCTTATGCTTTAAACTTTAACTTTTACACGCTTGCAAATGCGGACTTCTTTGCTTTATATAGCTTTGCCTCTTCAAGTTCCAAAAGGAAAAATTGAAAATAAAATAAATAAAATTGATGACTCTTTATTTTGGACTATGATTGCCATTGTAGACTAAATGCTAATTACAACCAATTAAATGAAATGCATTATTTTGTTCCATTTCTATAGCTTTCCCCTTTAAATAAATTATACAAAGCTCTTCTGTTTTCTTGTTCAATGGTTGAACCTAAGCAATGAGTAATCCATTCCCCCCCCCCACCTGAAGTCCCAATCTTTAGTGAAACTAATACTAGGTTTCTGATTTTTCTGTTGTAACAGTTTAAGGAAAATCTTATTAAATTCATCGAAATGATTGGCTTAGCTTCACTCAAATATATAAATAAGCAGCGCCATGGATAACTATATTGTTTGCTTTATAATAAACAATATATTTTAAAAAATTTTAGTCGCTTGAATGAAAGAACTAATAACTTGACTCAAATAGCCATCAAAATAAATTCCCTTTGTCAGAAGAAAAAATTATAAAAAATCCTTTCTCTCGTACTTCTTCTCTTTTTTAATTGAAATAAAAAAAAGAAGATACATTTTGTTATTTGTGAGAAAAAAGGTGGTAAACAAGTTCCAAAGCCAACATAAAAACCAATATAAAATGGGTTTAGTGTGTTATAGTTATATATAATAATGTTCATTGACTTATATAAAATATATCATAATAATTAATAAAATCTTATCAATTAAAAGGGTTCAAAATTAATGAAAATGGGTTTTTTTTTCTTAAATGAAAGAAAAAAAAAGTTGGCGTTGATGTTAGAATTGGATAAGTTAATTTTTACCCATGAATTAGAGCATCAATTACAAGCAATTGATTAGAATGTCATTTTCAAGGGGTACAAATGTTTAACCCCAACCAACCGGTTATATTAAATAAGGGTTAATCCTTTTTATAATTCTCTTAAATGTCTTCAAATGGAAGATTGGATATTCTTAAGTTTAACAAATTAATTATCCTACTATATTCAAATCGAACTCTAACTCCTCAACTTTTGTCCTCATACCACAATCCAATTTTAGAATTACATTCATATATATATATTTAAGATTATTAGAATCTAAAATTAAAATTAAATTTTTGATACTCTACTAATAAATCATATATGTTAATATATACTAAAAGATTTTATATACATAAAATAAATTGTTATTATGATTTCTTAAAAGTATAGATATCTAAAAAAGAACATAACTATGTACTATACCACTTCATGAAATATGCTATATATAGCATTCTATGTAGTAATTCCAAGGGAAATACATGTTATAATATACATATATATAATACAAATTGAGCAAAGTCAAAGCAAAAACAAAGGGCAGTGACTTATTGATCCAAAAAAAACAAAGGGCAGTGACGGCTACAAGGAGAGAGAAGAGGGCCGTCCAGGGTGGTGGTGGAGGAGACAAGAATGGGACCCACGCGCCGCTGCTTCTTTGCCCACTTGCCCATTTGATTTCTCCCATTGATTTTATATTTTTTTTTTTCTTTTCCTCTCTTCAAACCGAACTTGGTCAACTTGTCTAGAGGTAACCATAGTTAAGTCCAAAACCCAGTGAGCCCAGAGCCATGACTAAACGTCTATCATCTAAATTCTAATCTAACCCCACCCGCACAATCCGATCGTCCGTCCGTCTAATTTCTAGGGTTCATTTGCTCAATTGTTTTTGTCATTATATATCACACCAATATAAGAAACGACAACCCTTACCCTATCCGCAGCGTGCATTGCCACCTACTACCATCCATCCCTAAAACCAAAATCTAATTTCTTAATTAATTACTTTTAAATATGCATTCTTTCATTATCTTATTCACAAAACTTTCCCCAACTTGAATTCTTTATCCAAAACCCAATTTTTTCTTTAAGATCATATTTAATTTCTAAGTAAAGGATTTCTCCTATCTATAAATAAGGTTAGTTCCATAAATAGATAAACAATTAAATATTTATAGGTTTTTTTTTTAACAAGTGATTTTATGATACTTTTTAATATTATTATATAGATTTAAATTTTATGTACTGACAGTGAACAACATAGTATAACTTTTTTAAAAATAAAATTATACGCATTTAATTTTAAACGCTTTTAATGAAATGCTATAATGTGTTTAATAATATGTAAATTTATATATTATCAATAAATTAAATATAATCTTATTATTTTATATAAATTAATATTTTCAATGCATTGAAAGTGATCAAATTAATTATTAATTAATGCATTTAATATACAAATAATACTAATATTTTTAAGAGGCTCGTTAATCAAATTCATGAAAATAAATTAGAATAGAAAAGCTTGATAGCATTTAAAACCTGTCTGAAAATTAATTATTCTTAAGTAAAAAGCGCCCTTGTAGTAATTTTCCAATTGTTAACCATGCTACCATGAAAGAAGAATAAAAAAATTTTCTTAATTTGAATAATTGTAGCAATTTCTTGATGCATGACTTAATTAAATCACATATAAAATAATATACATTTAATGTTGAACTCCACGCCCAGAAATGAGAGTAGGGTTGGCAATTTGTAGTATTATTATACGTATAAATATTTAAAATCTTAGGGATAAAAAAATGACTGCGTTTTTATGAACTTTGTTTTGTCCTCTCTCTCTCTCTCTCTCTCTCTCCATCCTCCCCTTTCTTCTTCCCCCTGCCCTTTCCCTTCCCTGCACTCATTCTCTTTCTTTTGCTATTGTTTTTAATTATCTTTAAAAAAATGGAAAACCCTTTCTCTCTTTAGCTATTCAAATCATCTTATTTCATCCAGTCCCGGAAAGCCCTTACCTTTCCCTTTCTTTTTCTTCTTCTTATAATTTTCCTTCCATCAGTCACTTCCCTTAAAGAATAAACAAACCCCTCCATCAACAGTTTTTAATCTAAAATAACCCATAATTTATATATAACTTTTTAAAATAATTTTATTTTTAATCCTTTGTTTTTCCTTGTTTTCTGTTGTCTTTTGATGCTGGCATGGCTGGTCTTGATTTAGGCACTGCTTCTCGCTATGTTCATCAGCTTTCCAGACCTGACCTTCATCTCCAACATCAACCTGAACCTGAAGACCACGAAGGTTCAAACCACCGTGTCGGTGGTCAGTATGGCTTAGCTGACAATCACCAAGACGATGGGTCTCACCAAGCGCTGGACTTGGTCAACGCAGCCAACTCAGGCGACCTTGTTGTCCGCAGGCCAAGAGGTCGTCCTCCGGGTTCCAAGAACAAGCCTAAGCCTCCTGTCATCATCACAAGGGAGAGTGCAAACACGCTCCGAGCTCACATTCTTGAGATTGGGAACGGCTGTGATGTGTTTGACTGTGTTTCAAACTACGCTCGAAGAAGGCAAAGAGGAATCTGTGTAATGAGTGGCAGTGGTACGGTGACCAACGTGAGCATTAGGCAACCATCTGCTGCTGGAGCTGTAGTTACCCTTCATGGCAGATTCGAAATATTATCCCTTTCAGGTTCTTTTTTGCCACCACCTGCTCCGCCGGGTGCCACCAGTTTGACAATCTTTTTAGCTGGAGGGCAAGGCCAGGTTGTAGGAGGAAGTGTGGTTGGGGAACTGATGGCGGCAGGACCTGTTATCGTCATAGCCGCATCGTTTACAAATGTGGCCTACGAGAGGCTACCCTTGGAAGAGGATGACCAACTGCAGATGCAAAGTGGCGGCGGCGGAAGCGGTGGAGGTGGTGGAAATAACATGTTTGCTGATGCAGGAACTGGCCCAGCCGGGTTGCCTTTCCTTAATTTGCCTCTCAGTATGCCGCCCAATGTCCAGTTGCCAGTAGAAGGATGGCCAGGAAACTCAGGTGGTAGGCCTCCGTTTTGAGAGATTTGGCTCGAAATATGAGCTTTGGATGGAAAATTCAAGCTCTATTGAGAAACAGTTTGCATTGGTGGAAATAGGGATTCTTGGATCGTAAAGGTCAGGAAAATTCATGGACTAGTTATGGTCATCATCATCATCATACTTCTTCTTCTTCTTCTTCTACTTTCTCCGATGTTGATGTTAATTTAGGTTTTTCTTTTAATCTTTGCTTTAGTTCTTATCTTTTTTTCATCTTTTCTGCTTTCGGATTTTTTGAATCTATGATTTCTGGAAATAGTCCTTTCTTGTTAATGATGGAACGACCTTCTTCTCTTCTCTATAAGAAATGGTTTGATGAGGGATGTATTAACTTTTGTTGGATAATATCAGTAACTGTATTTCAATACTAACAGATCAACTATCTAGGGTTTTCCTATTAAGTTTCATCTTTTAAATTTGCATCATATATCAATCTTTCATCTCCTATAGACCCAACAGACATAATTCTTGTCCTCTCTCTTTATTTACATCAGCTTTCTCTTCTGAACATAACATAGTACTTGAAACTCAAAAAAAAAAAAAGGCCTTCGAAAGTAAATCTTGTAGGATTTGGTTAACATGGGATTGTGTTTTCTTTTGCATTGTTTTCAGGAAAGAATAAAATATAATTAAGAACAAGGGTTTTGATCACTGAGGATTCTTCTTGTTTCCTATGGTGCCTGCCTGCCTGACCCAAAACATTGATTTTTTTTTTTTGCATTGATGTTCAAGCTGACTCTTTCTTGAATTTGATCATCTCTCTTGGGAATAAGCTCCCTTCTATTTTTATATTACATGACATCCCTCTCTTCTAAATCTTTTGAACTAACCAAAACATAATTGAAATCCAACCACCTTCTCCATGATTATCAAGTTCTCACCGAACTGCTCCTCTAACAAGAATCAATCTTTTTCCTTTTTTTTTTTAATTTGATTTGCATCAGAAGCTAGCTCCCATTTACTTTCATTTTTTCATTTTGTTAACCCAAATATATATTAAAAAACTAAAGGGAAAACCTCATAAAAGTACAAGATTCTGGCCATATATAGCAGAAAGAAAGAGTCATGCCAGAAAAAAGAAACGCCTAAACAACAGCAAGCACAACTCTTCAAAAACAATCACTAAAAGAACGCACAAAATGAAAGGGAAAATACATGCCATTAACCTTAAAAAAGTGAAAGAGTAAGACCACATCAGCTGATAGAGATCGGGGATCATAACCATGCCATGAAAGATTCCACTCTGTTAACACAAGCCTAAGCCTAAGCCTTGCCTTGGCATCAACCAAAAATGCTTAACAAATTAGTATCATATAAGAAAGTGGACCATATATAACTACCATAGTTAGCCACATCCTTTTTTACACCAGTTAACAACAAAGCTTTATATCTCCAATGTACACGAGGAGAAATATATTGCCAACAAATCTTCCATTTGTTGTCCATTTGCTCTTCTAATAGGCTCTCCAATCTCCATTTATTAATCAGCTTAGGTAAATAACTAGGTAGGATAACCCAATTTATATATATATAGTTGAACAAAGAGTCGTAGTAATACACATTCAGCTTGCAACAATATTTTTTTATGGCTATCTACTCAGATTCCACCACTGTTTTTTCTGATAATTTTAGACACCAATTTGGGGTGGGGGTGGGAGTGGGTAATATAAGAACAGAGAGTAATGTTAGTCCTTAGTCTTTCTAACACTCTCAGAATTAATTCCCTTAAGACAGCCTTAGCATAGTTCAGAAACCAAAGAAAAAAACATATAGTAGTTATCTCTCTCCGCCTGCATGTCAATAGGATGGATGACAAATTTTATTTCCTCACATATATTCTTAGTATATATTTATAATTTCTTAAATATTTTTCTTGCTTTTATAAGTAAATCTCTAAAAATATTATAAGTTGTATACTTAATTATAATTAAAAATGTCAAAATGTTTTAGAACTCGTGGGGGGGGGGGCACTCTTTAATTATAAAAACAGTACTTACTGTCTCTATATCCCAGGATTCTTTTTGCTTTTTGTTAAGGGATATCAGTACAGTTGGCTTGAAAATGACTAACAATACATTTACATGGGAAAGGATATATGAACTTATTTAGGCTTTTTCTTCTACACATAGACTTACCATTATATTTCCAGGTTAGTGCACGTTCGTACTTGAGGTTTTTCTTTTCTTTTATTCTTTTTTTTTTGGAGTGATGAAAAAAATCATAGAATTAATTTTTATTTATTACCAAAAAGCTTAATTCATTAGGTACTCAAAAACTTGTTGGTAATTTGATAATTAATATATAATTATAGATATGTTGATAAAATGTTGGATTGTTTGTATCCGGTTAATAAGATGTTTGGATTTATTTACTTAATTTCTTTGCTGCTTACAACAAATCTCTTCAAAATCAATGCCCTAAGTACATTTCATTAAGAAATAACATGTAGAAATGATCTTCATTACTTCGTTTACAATCAGTTAGGAATTCTATAAACAGTGGAACTTAAACATATAGATTTCAAAACTAAAATTTGTGGATGACTGAATTTATTCTCCCCCACTTTGGATCCATAAACCTAGCTAGTTTCCATTATGGAGAAAGAAAATGCTTGCCTTGCGTCAGTTATCAACTTTGTTAAAACAAATTATTCTCGTTGTGCTTTGTCTCAAGGGAGATAAATTATATTTTAATTAGTCTTTTTGGTGCTAAAAGAACTTTAGCACTGGATAATATGCCTCTTGCAACAATTCCTGGGGTTTTGTTTCGTTGTGGATCAGTCTATTGTTTTGGTGCTAACTTCATCCATGGTGAAGTAATGAAGACCTAGAATTTAAATATGCATGCCCAAGAGTAACGTAAACATTATGAGCCGCACCTTGCATATAATATATATATATATATATATATATATATATATATATATATATATACTCTTCACTTTGCGATAGAGCTT
>JBBYHM010000013.1:372330-400100 GCA_038381775.1 Adansonia rubrostipa
TTCCCTCATTATTAGCATTTATTTGAATTTTAAAATATTTATTATTTGTTTATCATTTAAATTTATATCAATTTATTTAATTTATTTGAAAACTAAATCCGCATCCATTTTAAAGATTAAATTTTGGTGGATGTATAATTTATTATATTTAAATTTATTAAATTAATTTTTTTAAATAAAAATATAAAATTTTACGCTTAAAGGTATCTTTAACTGGATTTTAATTAAATAACACCAAGCGAGCTATAATCGACCTGACAAGTTGCGGACAGGATATTTTCAAAACAACCCGGTGCGAAAAAAAAATAAAAAAACCTTTATTCAATTTAACGGTAAATGATAAATAGTTTATTTTAATTTTTTCATTAATTTATAAATAATAATTCAAATTTTCAAGCCTGCCCCCTCCCCCACCACAACTCAATTCAACGTTGGGTTAGAAATTCGTTATTCGCCGCAAGTCTGCTAGGGTTTCTCTCTACCTTTACAAATTCCCTTTTGGCTCCTGAGCTTCATCAGCATCGATATGCCGCCGTCTCTTGAATTTTTTTCACAATAAATATTTTCCTTTTTGTTTCAGAAAAGTAATTGCGGCGGTGAATACTATTCTGTGCACCAGAGGTATCATCCATGACGGTAACACAATTCCTCTAAGAAGTTCTGACTCACCTTTTTCCGATTTTTTCTTTTCAAATTCAAAGTGCGATTTCTGGAATTTTTTTGAGGGGGAGAAGTAAAAGCGATGTGATGATAGAAATTCATTGGTCTGTCAATCCACTGATCTAACAATTTGATGTTACATTGAAGTTCCGATAGGTTCTGATCGCTTTTTATTTCCCCTTTTTTTTTCCATTTTTAGGCAAAAATTTAGTGTTTCGAACTTGTTTTACTGAATTCATTTCTAGGCACGTGATGATTCTCAATTTTTAATGGGTTAATTTGTGTCTGAATTAGTATTTCTTTGATGTTTAATCACCTTGGAGTGCTGATGCCCTCTTTTTCATTGCATTTGGAAACATTATTAGCAATAAACCTAGATCCTATGCTGAGCTGATAGGATTTTTTTTATCACGTAAGTTATGATAGCTATGCATATTAATCATGTTTTAGATACTTTCATGGCATAGTGGTAAAGGCATTGGGGATTGAGCTGAGATTTGGGTTTGATTCCATTTCCAAAATGATGTTTGAATTGTATTAGCTATTAATAGAATCTTTTTCTGCCTCCGCCAAGACATTCAATGTATTGCTTTTCTTTAAATTTTTTTTTCTATCAATTCAATTAATTTTTTCATCATGCCAATGTTTTTGGGCAGTTGATGAATTCCTATATTTAATGGGAAATTTGCATCTGATAATCTTGTCGTGATGCTATCACCTTGGAGACCTGATGCTCTTTGCTTGCATTAATGATTCTAATTAAGCATTTTATAGTTATACTGATTGACTACTTTTGAAGGATTATATATGTGTTGGTGTTTTCGAGTTGAATTGTTTTTCAGATCGCTCATCATATTTGAGTTGCTGTTGATTCAATTTTGCATCACCATAAGTTTTTAACACTTTTGGGTGTGTCTCTGGAAATTAATTTTCTGTATCTTTTTCCCTTGTGTTGTTTTTGCATTTTTGCCCAAAGCACATAGTTAGATTATGTTTTTTATATGCATTCTTTGTGTTAAATTAAGAAAAAAAAAAGAATTGAAAATTTTTATATCAAAATGTTGGAGACATGTTTAAATGAAAATTAGTTTAGGGTTGTTTAATTTTGAGCCAAAAGAGTTGAAAGAAAAACAAGAAGAATGAGCCAAAGTTATCAAAGTGACATCGCATGGCATGTTTCATCTAATTTACTGGGGGGATGTTGAAGAAATTAGAATTTTTTTTAGGTTTCTTTAATAGCTGGTGATAGGTTTTTCGTTTAAAGTTTAGCATGATCTAAGTATTAATTAAGATTTTAAGTCATGTTATACATATATATATATGTATATATATATATTTAGATCATGCTAAATTTTGAATGAAAATCCTCTCATTTAGTTATTATCATAGTCTTATGCTCGTTTTCTAAGTGATTGAGCTTGTAACTCATAAACGTGATGGCTACATCATTATTAGAGAAAGGGTTACGATGCCTTACAGCCATTTGGGACATGAAAACAACAATCTAATAAACAATGTGCTTTACAGTTTATCGCATTGAATACTTTAGCTTGGAGAGTTGGACTAAAAGACTTCGATAGTAGTCTTCGCATCTTTTTTATTTCTTTTAAACCTAAGTCAATTTTAACCTTATTGTTAAATAGGATTTTATGTTTTGCACACCTGGCATGCATATCCATGGTCCACCCTAGGTGTTAGAGAGAGCATGATACGTTTGTCTCTTATCATAATTAGGATGGACATGGAGTGTGCAAATAATAGGATGTTATTATTTGCACAGTTCATGCACATCTCATGTCATCTTTGGCATAATATGAGAAAGAATATAAACATATTTGGCCCTTGTTATGCGTGGTGTGCACGAGGTGTGCAATTAAAGATAACATAAGCGTTGAATGTTTTTCTATGGCATTTGTGAGCACATTTAAAGTCCAATTTTTTTTTTTTAATTTTGTGATAATAAATTATTTATTTAATCATGATTTTATAAATATTTTGAATTAATTTTATTTATTTAAATTTATTGCTCACATGAGATTGTCAAAGTTCACTCGAGTAATGAGTAACATACTAGAATTCTCCTATGGGTTATCGGCAATGGCTAAAATGTTTGGATTTGTGTACTCTTTTTTTTTTTACCCCGAATGCCATCTTTTCATCAGTTTCATGCCTGCATGTCAGCTGAGTATTAATATTTATAGATAACCTCTCCAATGCTTTATGAACTCATGCCACATTCAAGACAATCCCTGATTTCGGCAGATGATGGTTGTTTATAGCTATGGTATCAGTACTTCATATGTCTCAGCAAGCTTGTCCAGTGAGTCACAATACTTTTCTGTTTCATTTGTAATATGTAGTGCTTTTTTATGACAGATTTCTTTTGTACAAATTCGACAAGATCTCTTACGTAGCTAACTTTACCATGTTTTGAGAAATGCATCTAATTAAAGTGGATCTACTCTCAGTGCGTGGTAGATGGTTAGAGAAACAGTGTACTGAATAAATTTGTCCTTGAATACTAAACCAATGTTATTTTAGTTTTAATAACAAATCTCTATAATTATGATTAAGATATTATATATTTTTATATATTCATAATTAATGTTTTATAGATTTTGATTTGTATATTTGTTTTATTTTTGTATTTTTTTTTTTTAAGTTTGTATTTTAATTTTAATTATTTTTTTATTGGCACTAACTATGTTACATCTAGTGAGGGCTAAGGGTGAGCCCAGCATAATCTTTTTCCTCGACTATAATGTAACTGGAAGCCCATCCTTATAGTATTAGTTTTTGCCCAAAAGCTTAAAGCGCTCAAGTTCAAGCAACTGTTGGATTCAACTAATTTAACCGGGTTGAACTTGAATAAAATAATCAATTTAACAAAAATTCTGGTTAATTAATAATTTTTTTAAAATTTAATTATAAAAATATTTTTAAAATTTTAAAATATTAAAATGATTCTCAAATTCAATGAATCAGAACAACGAAACTAAAAAAAAAAAAAAATTTACTATTTGACCTTTGATGAGACGTGGCCATGAGTGCCTCTACCTCACCTCATAGTCCCATTAAAGATTAAATGTGACATTGTCATTCTCTTTCAAGTATCTGCCTATCAACCAAAGGCCTTAAAACCAAGTATGAATAAAGGTATGTTCATGTAAAACCTGTAAGGCAAATTGTTTCGCAATTGCAGCCATAGCATCCAAATTAAGGCTTTCGTGTCAAACTTTATTCTAAAAGGAGAAAGGGTCACCTTTTCCCCATCGCACATTTATCCTTCTCTTCCAACTTTCCATTTTTATCCTTACACAGCATTTTTCAGTAGGCCTCCATCAGCATTTTTTTTTTAATGAAACCCCATTAGCATTTTTAAGTAACTACCTATCATGCTTCAGGTTAGAAACTATTTTACATCCACTTATATAGCTCAAATGCGGTGGAAATCACATCTACGTGGCCTTATCTAGTCCCTCCATTTTTATCACCCATGAAAGCGACAACGCTTGATCTTTTCACTGCGGCAATTGATTCATTTGATTAAATCGACCTTTTTCTGTTTTGTGTCTTCATGTTCTGTGATGGGCTTTGATGGGAGCTTGAAAAGTGCAGCAATGATGGGAGTGGTCGGAACCGTTCACATAAGAACCTGGAAGCATAAAGGTGCGGGCCGGCGGTGATCTAGTGCCACATCAGCATGAACTAGAGCCATTGATATGGGGATGGATAGTGAAGATGCCTTGCCTAGATAGCTCAGCTAGCACACTATCGGTGGAAGGAGGCTTTAGGCCCAGTGGCATTGGTAGCCATGGCTTTTTTATTGCTCCTTTCACAACTCTGTCAATTATCTCCTCTGCCTGGCCCTGCAATTCATTCAAACAAGACATAAATCATTAGTATTAATCAAGTGGATAGTCATTTTTTCATACTCGATCACTCGATCACTTTACTCTCTTTCGTGGGATTCGAATTTCAAACCATCACGTTACTACTCACTTGAGTGTACGTAGAGAAATATCCATGAGGTGGTGGCATAACGGGGCAACCCCATGCATCGGCGTGAATCTGAAACAAAAATGATCACATTATCAAATAAATAGCTGCATTTCGTAGCTTTACCTATTAAAAAAGATGAAACTGTAGACAATAATAAAAACTCACCCCGGGATGGGGCTTCCAATGCCAACTTTCAGTTGATTGCCATGGGGTAGGGGGTAACGTTGCAAGCCCAACGTCTGGATGCTGGCTGGAAGAGGTGATGTTGGCCACATGGGATAGAGTCGACTGACCGGGACAACTTGATTCAAGTGATATGGAGAGAAGGCCATGATTGGTTTTTGTGGATAACAACTACTTCGCCTTTGGTGTCTTTGTCGCCATCTTCGATCATTGTCCTTGGGGCAAAGTGTCTCCTATGCATTCAATATTTCTGTTTCACAGACAAATGGATCGTACTCTTATTTAAACAATTTAAATGCCATGTTTATTGCATTGTTTTAAGTCTAAATTTACCAAGCTTGGCTAGAACAACAAAGGGAACCCATTTTTCTGAAACAATAATGTAAATGGAAAATATGTAACCATCCTGGAAATGACTTGCCACATTATGCCTTGTCAAGCCTTCTACTTTCATCAGCTCTAATATTCGAGAAGGGATGGCTTGATCATACCTAGTCGGTCCACTGCCTCGACAATTCTCTTATGCAATTCAGGTGTATCTGCATGAAAAGGAAAATCCCTTTCAATGCACGCATGTAAGATTTAGTCACAATACCTGATCCTTGGACTTGTAGCAAAGAAGTATAGCAGAAGACAACATTAAGTGAATGGTATACTTATTGCAAAACTTTATGGTATAATCTGGAGATAGTTGATAATTGATGCAAATAATGATATAAAGAAGATGAAAGTGTCCACAGATGGCTGGTGAAGAGTTTCTAATCATGTAAAAAAGTTATAAATCTCAAAACTGATCACTTCAGACTTCAATTATGAACATAATTCTTATAGAATTGTGAAATTAGATGATGGTAGCTTAGTAATTAGCAAACGCTCTCAGCAAGACACGTTTTTTATGCTGGTATTAGAAAGGATAGTGGCATGACAAGTGCAAGATATGCTGCAAGCTGAAGGAAAAGTTACCATAACTACAGTACAGTGCAAGGCAGAAACTTGTGAAATATTGCCAATAAAGATGACAGGTAAGGAATAAGATTGCGATCCCGTAAATCATAGAATGGTTATATTATAAAGCAGCTTTACCTTCAATTTTTTTTCAATTAGTTTTATAATTCAGACATGAGCTATAAAGACCAGAAATTGTACTTGGCTTTTCAGCGACAGCATGACACCCTTTGGCATTTACTGTGTTTTGTGAATGAGAGTAAATGGTACTTATGCTCTCGGTACCATTAACTAAGTCATCCTCTTGTTTCACCATGGTCTCCCTCGGTCCCTGAGGTTGGCCAACTGGTTCATTAGCTTCAGCAATTGTATTGCTACATTAACTTCAGCAGTCGTATTGCCACTGGTAGTTTCGACAGATTCGAATTCTCCATCTTGATCCCCACTCTCTTGTTTCTGTTGAACAGTTAGTATGATCTTGGCAATATCCATCATCTAACAATCTTCCTCCCTGTTCTAATTGTGGTGTCAAAGGAGCCGGGTACTTGTCAGTCCCTGGTGTCAGTTCATTGTCATTTTCACCAATCATGGATGCATCTTCTGTTTTCTTTGAGTCTTCATTCTTGGGTTTCCCATTTTCCAATTGTGGTTGCAGCATAGAAACCACAGATTCTTTAGCAGGCTTTAGTGATTCTGTAAGGTCATTCCCCCTCGTACCGAATGCCTGTAAAAGGACTAATAGAATGAGAATTTCCATATCATAGTACCTTAATTGTCATTTACATGTAAATTCCAAACGTAATTCAAGCAGTTTCCAGACCAACCTTGTGAACCACGTGCTGCCATATATTCCTTTGTTTATCCTCGGAAAGTGGTTTCCTAAGAAACTCGACTGCATCAAGCTGTATAAATGTTGTCAAAAGATGCTTTTGAATTGACAACTCGGATGCACAAATATGTGGTCCTCGAAATACATGCAACCTGTTCAGTAAATGGTAGGCTGGTGGAATAAATCTTACCGCTATGCACTTCATCATGGTGCTGTACAATCAATGTTTGAAGTCACTGAAACAAAATGATATATAAAAGCATTAGGAACTTGATAATATACCTAAAAACAATAATTAGTGTCAAAGATGCCAATAAAATTTTATGATTAGGCTTATTAAACAATGTTTCACGTAGTATAAATTAAAAAAAATCTATAGCCAAACCAGGACCGGTGTATAGTTTCCAAACTTACTAATGGTAGGCAAGTCCTTCGCAGTGTCAAGAAACCTGAAACTCTCATTATTATTGTTTGTACCTACCTGCGATCATACTTGCTGTTAGTATAAATTGCATGTCTAGGTTATCTCGGTAATGACGATACTGAATAAATATTCAAACTAAAGCTTTGGATGAAACAGTTAGTATTATGATGATTGAAGTGGTTGCTTGGCATTGTTGAATTTATCACAAGTATAACAAAGCAAGAATAACATATATAATTTGCTGGTAAGTTACTGCTATTAGTGCCAATATAATGATGCTACGAGGCATGTAATCATACTGAAAGTTTAACAGCACTCATTTACGACAAATCATCAACATTTGAAGCATGTATGTCTAACTAGTTCTTTTTCCTCTAAGTTAGAAATTGTTGTAGAAATCAAAGTTCATACATTACCTCTACAGTGGCTACATGGAAGCTTGCAGGCCTACCTGAAACTGCCGATAGAGCTTCGCTTTCATTTTGGAAGGTATAAACCGCAAAAGCCACAATAACTTCTATCATGCATTCAAAGAGACCTATGTAGGGAAGAAACAGAGAAAAAAGAGATACAAAAGCAGGTGATACAACACTAAAGATGCAGGAGATCACTGTGAAGACAGAGTAAGAACACAAGATTTAATTACCAATTGCTAAAGGGAACTACCAGAAAAAAAGAGAAAAAAAAGAACCCATTAACAGAGTCAAGCAGTGCAATAAATTGATTCCATTTTATAGAGCTTGTGACCGCAAAATTTCCAAGTTTAATGCATGGTTACATTCAAATGCAAACTTCCTTGGAACCCAAAAACTTCCAATCTAAAGCAATGGAGCAAGCAATAGCCGATGCTTTGAGAACAAATATGGAGCAAGAAGAAAGGAATCATGTGAAGTGAATACACAAAGAGACTAAACATTTGTAAGTCAGCTAAAAAAGGGGTGGATTCTAACCAATGTAGTCCATTGCTTCAAGCTTTGATTTTATATCAGCAACAATGTAGTCCATTGCTTCAAGATTTGATTTTATATCAGCAACAGAATTGATGTCCTCATCAGCAAGAAGGACCCTGAGACCCTTTGGAAAACCCTTCCATGCTGATAAATCATAAGTAGTCCAAACCACAGCTGGTTTGGCATCCTTTCCCAGGCAGCCGACAAGTATTATGCCAAATTACTGCTTATTAACATCTGCTTACTTCTTCACGTCCACAGGAATTTTCCTATAAAAAAAGATAATAACAATAATAATAAAAATAAAAGTTTTATCTTGATCTAACAGTGAAAACTGGTTTTTGGACTTCTCATCAAAGAAAATAAAAAGTCTGTTTTCATGAAGCAAGATTAATGCAGATTGTACTAAAACAAAAAATTTACACAAAATTCAGCCAAATTAAACATGTTTTACTGTTGATGTGTATGTAATGAAAACTTATTGGAGACATCCCATTGCTATTGCTAAGGTTTTTAACCAATTATAGCAAATAAAAGACTAATTATTGACAGGCAGCTGAAGATTGGCTCATAAAAAGGGCTGTGTTGAACAGAAATACCTTAGTTAAAGTCCAATTCGTGACAGATTTTATTATTCATGCAGTATCTCAGTACTTGATAATTTTCCAAATAAAATTAAAAAGAAACAAAAAATTCTGTTGCCAGTGATGAATGATTAACGGAATGATAATTAGTTGTATGGTAGCAAATGGAAAGAGAATTAGATAAAGATGCTGTTTCGGTATGAAGATCTCTACTGCTATTACTAGATAGTAGCCTAGTACTGGTTTTGGAAGACAAGAAGTAGACAGAACAATTTAGGATCTCCTTAAAATGCATAAGAACATAGCCAAAGAAGCTACCATACAAATTGAAAAAAGGAAAAGCAAAACAAATTGAATAGGAAACCATGAAAAAATTTGAAAATGAAAAAAAAAAAAAAAAAAAAAGAAGCCAACAATGCTAAACCCCACTTTATGCATGTAAAGAAAAACGTCAAAATTTTTGCAAAAATTTCCAGTCTCCAACAAAGAAGTTGTATGCAGCAAAAGGTAGTAGATTACCAAAAAAGTGAGGGAAAAAAAAAAAAACCAGAAAGAAGCTATTTGGGACTGACTATATATGAACTCCTATATAGTTCAGGGATAGACAGGATTTAGGGAGGAAAGATGGCTCTCTACTTCACCTCTCAAAGTCATTAGTGTTTCAACTTCCAACTTCTTTCTTTTGCCTGCATGCAAATAATGTTAAAAAAAAAAAAATAGAAAGAATTGTTTTTTAAGTGCGGTCTGAAAGTAGTTGTCTGTCTGTGTGTACAGTTGCTGTCAATTTCCTACATCTTACAGAATATGCAAATAAAAGAAAAATCATTTTAAAAAATGTTAATTATACAACTTTTTTTTTCACCACCTTTTTTGAGAGTTTCTATTTTTTTTTATTGACATGACTTTGGGGGTAATTATATGCCTTAACCTAAGAAATTGGGACTCTTAACATTGTTTTAATTAAATTAAAAATAATCTCATAAAAAGCTATTCATGACAATTTCATGTTTAACTTCTTAACTTTAATGAAATAAAAAATTAATATCAAATCAGTATGAAAGTTTATTTTTTAAAAAATATATAAATAAATAAAAACTATTATTGAAAAAATGAACGTAATCATAAATGTGAGGAACAAGTTTTTATATATGTTTACTTATTATTATATTATAAAATTGTCCTCATCTAACTCACTTCTAAATTGATATAAATTCTATGTATGTATGAACATTTTTTATGATTTAACAAGCCAGCTGGTGAAGGTAAAATTATATATTCCTTCCCTTTCCAATTCTCAGTTACCCACTTTTTTACGTCAGTTTTATCATTATCTCTTTCTTTTAATGTGAGGTGCATTGTATTTTTAGGAAGGACTTGTTTGCTACCTATTCCCTTTTAACCTTTGGCATTATAATTAACTCTTTCTTTTAAGCATCAATATAATTTTCCAAATACATTGTGCTTTGAAAACATCAAAATGAATGATACTTCATCCAAACTAGCTATTAGACGACCTTTCAAATGAAGCAGTTTTTTCACTGTTGTTTTGACTACCACTTAAAAGTGCTAATACGAGTTTAAGGACTTGCAGATTTAGATTATCTATTTATAATTTGCGAGTTATTAATTATCAGCCACTGATAGGTGAAGCGTTGGGCGCGATGTCCTCAACCAATTTAGTTAACTACCAATCAGTGTTAGCCGTTGGGTGAAGTGGAATTTTCATATTTTGCTGGCATCATTTAAGACTCTTTTCAATGGCATTATTCTTTGATGGTCTGCTTTGGGCAATCTTTGTTTTAAACAACAACCTTATGTCGAATTCTTGCAGTTCTACAGTGCCTTGAAGCATGAAATACAAAGCATGGCATTGGCAAGATAAAGGGGCGAAAAGAAGTCTTCCAAGACAAATGAATTAAGTTATAGCAATGTGGTAAACTTGACATGTTTCATAAATGTTGTTCTTATTGTCATCACTATGCATTCCTGTATCTTATTAGGGCAGCTATATAAATTATGTTACGCTATTTCCATCCAGAATCACATCCAAAAATACTAACTTGATTGTGTATATTCTCTTACATCACGAATAGCACAATCTAACTTGTACCTCTTCGAGAATCATGAATCGGAACTCTCCAGTCGCTTTCCCTCAAGCAACTTAAATCACCAGTTGGCATCTTCGTCTTGCTTTGGATTTTACCATGAAATAAATAACCTGTTGACATGGTTTATTCATCATTGGAGGTAGTGTTGTTGTACGTGCTACCAACCCAATACTGTTTAACTGCAACTAGTATCTTCTCTGGCACAAGGGGACCATCCTCATGGTCCATCATCTTGATGTCCCATCTCATACCTCCAGCAATCTTGCTAACCTTGTTTAGAACATCAACACCGTCCCGGAAAATAACAGCACCTTCAGGCCGCAAAATGCGATCTATTTCCAGAAGGATATCTTCAAAGTTGCACCTATATATTATCATTAATGCATACAAACTAATCAGAAATTATAGATAATAAAGAACAATCACCTGGTTTTGAATGAAGTGGTCCAAACAAGAATCCGTCCATCAAGCATTAAGTCAATTAAGAAAATGTATAAAGCGGTCACCGGTTTTGTATCACAAACCTAAACGTATCCAGTTTTTGTTTTGACAAACAAAAACTCTTTTTTGATTAGGAAATGGAGACTTCTTCCAACATAAGCTTTCATCCAAATGTTCGCTTCCAAAGTCTGCATTTATTGTTTTAATAACTTTCCATTTCCAACACCGTCATTGAAGTATATCTCTTCACTTCATCGAAACTAACATTTAGTAGTTTGATTTTAAAAGATTTTAATGAGGTGGCGAACTATGGTTCACTGACGGTGTATTGAATTGTATGCTGAACAATTCCTAATAATTAAGCACTCTTGATTACAGAGCTCTTTTGATTCCTAATAAAACACGGCAAACTGGAAAAAGATGATTAAATGACTTATACAGAGCTCTTTTGATTCCTACTAAAACACAGCAAACTGGAAAAAGATGATTAAATGACTTACTTGTTTTCATACAAGCTAAAGACACCATTGGCATGAATAAGGTCATATGTTCTTGGATATGTAGAGAAACCTTCACACCTGTAATAACAAATAAGAAACGAAATGTCACTAACAGAGTTAGCAGGGCTCATTACTGAAGTTTTAAAGTCAAATTCCATAAAAAAATAAGTTGTTAAGAAACGTGATATCACTGATGATTTCCAATGCCCTCACAATGTCACTAACTCAGCAGTTGCAAAGCACTTTATAGACTTGCCTTTATCTAAGCTACTTTGGAGATTCTCTTTCTGTGATACCACTGTCAACATGCCAAAGGACTTAATTGGCATGCATTGAGTTAACATCAATAGTAATTTATTTAACAACAATAAGTTGCATGTCCATTGTCCTCATGGTGCTGGTGGTTAATGCGTTATGCAGGAAGTAGATACAGCACTAGCTACAAAATAAGTCTACGAAACGTATTTCCACCAAGAATGTATAAATACTTTCCAATTAGAAATCTTATAATCAGATAGTCTAGTATCCACTGGTTGTATACCACGACACCAAAAAAACTATTTGTGGTAATCCTCCTGGTCTACCATACATAGCAGTATAGCATTTAGATGAAAAAAGCAAAAGGAAATCCATAAGCTAGGTATATTAATCACAGAGAATAGAGAAGTTGATTTAGAGACATACCAGTCATGATATATCCCGATTAGACCTCTCTCGTAGATAACACCTAAGGTGTTCTTAGCAATTGTGGGCACAACATTCATCACCCAAGACTTTGGTGATGCAAGCACCGCTGCAAATCCTCCAAGACCGGCATTCATGTCCATTATGTTCCTGTATCTTGTAGTACCAATCAATTTATTTATCCTTTTGTAAGCATTCACATGCTTTTTCCAAAGCTTATTGTCCTCTTGGTAAGATTCAGCTGAGACCCCCTCAACGAGTCCTTTGGCTATCCGAGGGGGGATGGCAAAAAGCCTAGCTGGGAACTTCTTCAACTCCCCTCCCGCCACTTCACTTGCACTACTTACCTTGGGGAAAGGGGTTATGCAAGTTTCCATTTTCTTGTACCTAAAACATGCCAAAGAATAAATAAATACAATGACAATACAAAAAGAAAATAAGAACAGCCAGGAGTGGAAATGAAATGACACAAAGAAAGTTGAATGCACCCAAGACACGCATAACCCGGTACATTTTAACAAGAAATATATAATACTTTAAAACCAATGATGAAATAGCAAAGCTCTTTTTTACTAGTGAATCAATATTAAAAAGAAAATGGAAATGTAAATGTAAATAAATGATATTGTTGCGTATGTAAACTCACCAGACATCATCTGCATCGCTAGATTTACATATATTGGCAGACTTCCTCAGGCAGGATTTGTCATTAACTTTTTTTCTCCAAATAGCAATATCTCCCTTCTCATATTTTTTCTCCCAGCAAAGAAGTTCAGCTAACTCTTCAATCTTTCTTTGCTCATTTTTGAGATCTTCCTTAGATCGCTTCCAAGTTTTGTAGTACGTCTTCCAATTAATTGGAGGGCCAGACAAGACCCAGTACCCACCAGGCCTCAGGACTCTATCAACTTCCATTAAGTACATCCCACCTAAGTAAACGGGTACACATGTAAAAAAGTCATCAATTTCCTGGTAGTGTTAAAGCTCAACATTTTTTTAGATCATTTGGTTCTAATCTCTAGCCATACTTAATAATATATCAAAAAAAGTGGTGAAAGATAACAAAGTACCACATGATCTCACATATAACATGTTTATTACTACCACTTACCATTTGAAGTCCATGGTATTAGGCATCGAGAACACTGAGCCATATCAAATGCTCTTGATGGATATGGAAGATTTATAGATCCAAGAACGCCAATAACAGCAGGCACACCTCGCTCCAGTGCAAACTGTACCTGTGCTTCGTGATTGTCCCGAGGTGCAAAAGACATAGCCAGAACATTTCTCTTCAGCACATATGCACCCCAACTTGCAACCTACATTATGATTGGTTCTATTACAGCAGGTAGTTATACTGAATTAGAATGCCAAACTGGATGTTCTGATGGGGATTGTAGGCCAAAAAGACATAAATCTTTCAACCAGCAATATGATGTAGACAGACAATAGACACACTTTGCTCAACAAGATAGAGATCTAAGAAAATTAAGTGTGTGCAATGACTAAAACATTAAAAAAAAAAAAATTGAAAGAGAGAATATAAGAGAATGGAGGTTCATGACAAAAATTATATGATCTCAATTTTCATTAAGAAATCTATTAACCAATAATTCTTTTCCTATGGGACAAAGTACCTAAGGGCAGGCTTTATCAAGTTAAGGATTAAGCTTTTCTTATCTTTTTCTTCTTCCTGTTTTTCGCCTGACGAGGGAAGGACTAAACTTCATCCTTCAGACACAGAAATATGAGGTGCATATTTATAAAACGAAGAAGATGGCCTGTTATATAAATATTCCACACCTCACTATGGTATATCCTATGACTAAAGAACCATGCCATAGGCATTATTTAATGGGATTCAGATACTTAATTCATAAGCTCACAGCTTGTAGAAGGATAAACTGAAAAAGGGATAGCTAAGAAGTAAACTGCATTGAAAATTACTAAACACCAATCCAGCAATCAACCCTGCCCCCAAAAGAAAGCAAATGCATAAGGCCATCATAAATTCTCAAATAAAGTTGGATAACAGATTCCTGAAAAATCAACATACTCCACAACCGGTGTCCAATGCTGTTCTGACAGAGCCATCTGCAATTGGGATGACTGAGGCAAGCTCATCAATATAGGCATCTGCACCTTGGGGGAACATAGTTCCTCCGCCCGGAAATTTGAACACATTTCCTTTGAACTGTACCCAATTCTGGACAGCCTTCTCAACTGTCAGGCTTTTGTGAGGAACATTAGCATAATGGACATAGTCACGACTCTTTGGCCATTCAAATGGTGTCATATACCCTTTGGTTGCTGGAACGAGACAACGTAGTTTTTCATCTTCAGGAGGGCAATGTCTTTCGCGATAAATCATGTTGTCCCTAGGAAACTTCATGGCTCGGTCTTGATCTTGGCAAGGGGTGTAATCAGTGTATTTTACATCACATGGCTTGAACACCTGAGCTTTTGGTATGGAAGGTTCAACAATCTCCACATCATTGTGATGGGTTTCAAAGTTTAAATTGGTGAAGATATTGCAGTCTGTCTGCTTGGTCACCTCCAATGCTATGCTATCTCCTTTGCCAAAACCACTCCTCTGCCAGGCTCCCAGAATGTAAAAGATACTGCACAAACCAATCACAGCAAATATATATAGCGGGCTTCGTGTTCTGCTGCCCGATGGGTTGTTCTTGGATACCATGATTAAAGTGGGACAAATTCCCTAAAGCACACCTGTGCAGAGAAGTTAGAACATAATTTTTTCCGTCGATAAACACGTAAAGTTGGAGCTAAATATCAAAATGTTTAAGAGAACTTGTTTATAAAATTCCAATTGTGTAAATGCAGTCAATAGACACAGAACACTTGCTTCAAGCCTTCAACTAATAAATAAAAAGATCAAATCAAAAAATAACATCCAAAATCTTATGGATTTAGATCTATTTAATCTCAATGAAATGACAGATATACAAACACAAAGCTTGCACAAGATATGAATAAAAATAATTTCACCTTTGTACCTAGAAACTTTTAAAAATAACCAAAGCCAACAAAAACAAAAGGATTTAGCGTGAAGCTCATAATGTTCTTACACTTACTCATCTACTTAGCAACAATCAAGATTTACAACCTCAAAAGCATTACAAAAAGAGTTCAGTTGTTTATCTGAAATCAACTAAAAAGCTGGCATCTTTAGCTGACGAGTCTTACCAAATTTAACTCATCTCTCAGCTCAAAATACAGAAAAAATTAAAACAAACTGAAAAAATAGAGATCCATTAATACAAAACTGAAGTAAAAATGTCACATCTTGAGCCCATCAATAAAAAGAAAACAACACTCAATAGATCTTAGGATAAAAAGCAACATTAAGCAAGGAAAGCAAAAAAAAAAAAAAAAAAGTAAAACGAGTAGCATAAAAAGCTAAGAACTTTAAAGTAAGAAGAAGAAAAAAGGGATCAAAGAAAATACCAGGAAGAAAGAGAGAGCTCGAAGCAGAGAACCACTTTCGGTTGAAAATCAGTGTGTAGATCCGGAGTAAAAAATGAGTGGGGAGTGCTTCAGCGAGAAAGTGTAAAGACGTTGGCTTCAGAGTGAAGGGAGTACATTTTCTTACCCCCCCCCCCCAAAAAAAAAAAAGTGGAGTAAAATCTATCTACTTTTTTTTACTTTACCTTGTTATGCTGCGTATTGTTCGATCATTGTTCAAAATGGGCAAATGGGTTTAATCAGTAATCATCTAAAAAGTGAATAAAATTGATTTCTCATTTTTTTTCCTTCATTTCTGAGTATCAAGGGAAAACATTTGAAGATTGATGGACAGATGACACCCATGCTGGCACTGCCATATGTAAGAGGTGAGACTGATCGCTTAAACTACCGACCTTTATCATGTACCTATTATTATTATTATTATTATTATTATTTGAAAAAAGAAAAAACAATTTTCTTTTTTTTTTTTTTGTGATAGAGGAAAAAAGGAAAAATATATAAAAACAAGGATATTTTACTGATTTTCATACTACAAGTTTTTTTTTTTTTTTTGCCAATTCCTTAGGTATTATCATCAACGAACGGAAAACATAAGTCAAAATGAAGCAATAATTTGAGATTAGGACCATATTATCACGATTACTATATTTTACCTAATTTTTTTAAGTCACATCTGCATCCTTGCCGACAAACGTGTTAAGAGAAGGGGCACATGGGGTACCGGGCACAGCATGTATGGCCACTTTCTCTAGATCTTGAATCCGGGCTTCAATGTTATGTGCAGTTATTAAATGAAATTTTGATTATTTAATATTCATTCCCTATCATCACGACCTCCATCTTTGGGTCGGAAATTTGATTATTGACTGAAATGACACAGTTCAAGCTCCAACTATTATCCTTCTAATGAAACTGTAAGAGTGATTGTTTCTGGTCAAAAAAGGTTTCCTCTGATTTTTTGAGAGTTTAAAACAAGAATAGACGGGAGAAAAAATAGATTATATCATAGGTAAGATGAAGATCCCAACAAACAAATCTTGTGTCACACCAAAAATCCCCAATTTTGGATGCCTATTTGTTAACGCAACAGATGAGCAAAAGGGCTGTGCTGTACCACATGCTGTTATAATGTTCAATGGTTTACAGAAACCTGTAGCGGCGTGCGCATAAGGGATTGTCTATTAAGTCTTAACCTCTCCAAAACAATCTCCAAGGGCTGTAGGTAGCTACACAGTAAAATGGTGGAAACTTTGGTTTAGTTTATCATTCTCTTTACACCATTGATCATCCGGCAAAACCCTGTTCTTAAGCAATAATGTAATGTCATTAAAAAGTCTTCTGCCATGCTCTAAAGTTGTTCTGAACAGAGAGGTTGAAAAGAGGCTGTTCTAATCATTCCAAGAGATCCCCATTTCAAAAGATCAGTGCTTTAGGTTCTGCATGAACATTTTGGTTGTAGGCATGTTAGACACAGATGAAACCAAAATGAAAAGAGAACTTAGAAGAACACATTAAACCCCCCCCCCCAAAAAAAAAAAAAAGGAAAAGAACAAAGATAATGCACAGATAATGTCTACTAAAGCACACCGGCGTTCAATGTGTGGCCTGATTGATTTGAGTTTGTGTCGATGCCTGCATCTGGCTTCAGTTTGACTCCCTCCCCCTCTTTTCTCCTCCTGGAAGAGCTCAAAGAACCTTCAACTACAAAGAAATTAAAAAGAACACATCAAGATTAGAAAAAGTCAATCCAAAGATGCTGGTCCAATGATCTAGACTAGCATTCTAACACTAAGCTAGCGTCAAGTCAAACATCAAACTACTGCATTATGGCTCTCAAGAAGCTCCTTTGACTGATAGTTAAACATAAAATAACGATAGGAATGAGCTTAGGAAAAATTGAAGCTTCTTAATTGAACAACTAAAACACACAAATAAAGATTTTGAACCTTGCCATTCCCACACCACTTTCGATTCACCCTTAACAAGTTTCGGGTAGCGATCTACTCGAGTATCATCTTGTACCAATTCCTCAACCTGAAAAGAAGTTGAAGGCTGATATCAACATAAAAGATGTATCTATTTCTTAAAACCTTATAGCTTACTTCAATATATTAACATACAAAGGCATCGAGGATTAGTTCTAATTTCTAACATACTACGAAAGAAAAGGAAAACAAAAAACATAAATCCATGATTAGAAACAGCTAATCAGATCGATGATCATAGGCAAGTAAAAATACCTTTTTCCATAACCAAGGATCCTTTCTTTCCCTAGGCAAAAGAAGATGATCTCGCAACCATGAGGCAACAACCCATGATTCACCTCCACCATTGATGCTCTTCGACCTCAGGGCATTCTCCTCAAGCATGTCACAGACCTAACAAGTAGAAGCAAATCATTACCATCTTTTTACTTTGTTTATTTAAGAAGCATGCTGAGACAATTTTTGTCCAAACTTTTCAGAAATTACATCAAGTGGCTTGCAAAAAATCACTTAAGATTCAAGGATATCAACTAAGATATAATGAAAGTGGGAAATTTTCATAAGCAAACAGTTCCTGCATAGGACAATGAGGCATACAAGATGATTATTCTAAACTCTAGAATTTTACAGCAAGAACACCATTTTCACTGAATGCTTCATGTATTTTGATAGCATTTTATCTCACATTTTGCTATGCTTCCCTTTTCTTTTTTCATTATCCATCCCTAGCTTTTATATCCCAAAGTTATATTCATTATAACTTGAGGCAATCATTCTTAAGAATATCACTTTCTTTTAAGCCTACATCCATTTGGAAATCTGTCTCAGCAATGTGTTAGCAAACTGCGGCTAAAATAATGCTGAGAATTTGAATAAATTGTTAAACTGAAAGACAAAAGACCTCCTCCAAAAGGGCCTGACACACAGCACGTAAGGAATATAAACCATTAATTTACTGTAACTGTACATTGAAAATTTTGCGCACCTGATTGTAAAGCTCCTCTACTCTAGCTGAAAGATACCTTCTTTGACGGACTTTCCAAAACAATACTGCACATCCTATAAGCTATAAAGCTAAATAGTGTTAACAACTTTCAAAATGTTGATACTGTAACTAAAGCATTTAGAGGATGGCTTTTAGAAGGGACTACCCCTGCATAAACAGGCACAATAATAAGAACATGCTTGGAGATCAAATCACGGATTCGACAGGTCAAGGGTTTGTAATATTCTGCCAGAGCATCTGGACACTTGAATTCTTGTATCCTGTAAATAATAATAATAATAATAATAATAATAGAGAGAGAGAGAGAGAGAAATGTAAATTAAATATTTCCAAATGCTGAAACATAAAATCAATGATGATAAGCATACCCATGGAGATTTGTTCTTGTCTCCAACAATTTAACTGTTCTCTCCATCACCCTTCTTTTCGTATAAAGATATGTGGTGTGGTCTGAGCCAACATTTTGCATCAGCTTGTGTCTATCTAAATCATTCCAAATATCATTTTCTCGAACCTGAAATGGGTACATATTTAGAACAACAGGCATCAATAACATATAGGTTCTTAGGATACTTAATTTACTGGAACATGCATGTAACTTTAAACGAGATCGAATATCATGATGAGGTACCCAAACTGTCCCAGTCCCATAGCACAAAAATTGAGCGTAGGCTTCACAAAGGCTGACTTCTAGCCACTTGGACTGCAACATATAAATGATAATCAGAAAAAGTGCACATAATATTCTAAGGTAAAAGATGCAATTGTGGTGCTTAGAATATCAATATACCAAAATAAGCAAGATTCTATGAACACACAAGTTTCTTAGCTGTTTCGTCGATATCTCGATCTTCTACACACAGCTCCCCATGTCTTCTATAACCTTGAATACATTCCAACTTGCCTTCATAACATTCCCCATTACTTGGACATGGCTTGCAAGAATCTGCAGCAATACAAATTTGTCAGGAGATTATTGGAATCTGTCACTTGGGAGCAGGGCATTCGAAACTAGGATTACATAGCATCATTAAAGGGAAAAAAATATTTGACCAGAATATATGCTTAAAAGCTAAATTACTTATTCAATTAAAGAATGAAGAGGAACAATGGTTTACACTTGACAAAAATTAGTTCATAAGAAATATGGAATAACTATAATGAGCAAAATCTAAAGTTGCCTACAAATTCATATAGCCAATACACCCAATAAAAAAACCCATAATCAACGCCACCAAGAAAACCAAAATTAATAAAGAGAACGGATAAAAATTCATAGGAAAAGATACCCAGAAAGCAAACCTTAACAAAAACGAAGAAACACCCACAAAAGAGAGAGAGGAAGAGAGAAGGGGTAAAAGAATTAACCAGAGAATGAATCGCTGGAGTCTAAGTTACTATCGCAAAATGGTTTAGAGGTCGAGCTCAAGAAGTTGGCGAAGAAGTTGCAGGAGAGGGCTACTGAAGATGCGATTGCGAGTACCGCTACGAGCCGCAATAACTCTCCTTTCGAAGGGAATAAGCTCTGAGGTGGCTCGATGATCGAGTTCAGTGAAGGTTTCGAAGCTGACGATGAAGCATTTGAATTGTGCTTCGATTTTGGACGCTTTTTGGGTGTTGATGAAGACATTTTTGAGGTTTGATCAACATCAACAGTGTCAACTTCTTTTTTGTGTTTTTCCTTTACCAATTGAAAATTCACCGCTGAAAAAGAGAAGGAGAGAAGAAAACAAAGCTTCCTATGCCTTCATTTGATTTTCGGATTTTCTTTTTCATGTATAATGACTACTTTACATTTAGTTGTCCAAAAAGAAAAATGCATATTTGGCAAAAAAAAAATGTATTTACTAGAAAGTCCCGAACTCATCCATGTTAAAGAGAACACTTTGGACTCTTTTTTTTTCCAATTTTGAGTATTTTTCCGTCCCCAATCCATTCCATTCCAAGTTTCTATCACCAAACTGTTTTGTTTTCCGGTTGGTAAACTTACTATTGATTAGACTATGGATATTGCATGTTTCATCTGAAATTTAATTTGAAATTTTTTTATGAGATATTTCGATATTTGATAATCACATAAAATTTTTATTATTTTAAAATTAAATCAGATCAAATTTTAAATGAGAAAAAAATTCTTTCAACACCTATTTTGTTCATTAGAAGACTTTGTAAATTCAATTTAATTCAATGTGTAAGCATTGAGATGCTGTAGGCTATTATCATATGTCTAATCTAGATTTACTCAAGAGTCGTGCCATCCGCTTAAACTCGAACATTTGCGTGATATTTGATAATATTGAAACAAAAATTTTAGGCCCAAAAAATAAATTTCAGAAAAAAATTAAGCACGATTAAAAATAGGTTCGACTTTGACTTTAATTTTTAAAGCTCGAGCTCGGCCCATTTTACTATTACATTATATATATTTATTTTATATTTTATGTATTATATAATTTTTATCATATAAATAATACATATACAATATTATATTATAAATTTTAAAAATTAAGTTAAATTATTTATATTTATAAATTTAATAAAAAAATTATTAAACTAATAAAGCTTACATTTTAAAAAATATATTTAAAAAATAAATTATAAAAAAAATAATATAAGTGGGCTTAAACAGGTTTGAACTATCTATTTACAAATATGAACAAACTTAAGCAAAATTTAAGACTTATATTTTGAACCGAACCGAGCATAAATAAAAATATTTAATATTAATACTATACTTAAATTTGATCTTAATATGATTCAACTCAACCTATAAACATATCTAATCTAACTGTACCCCTTCCCTTTTATTCCACCTTAATCTTCCGGTACCCCTTATTTATCTGTAAATCAATTGGTATTTTCTTACTACTTACATTGTAAGTACTTAAAAATTACGACATTTTCAAATTAAATATTAAATATAAATACATATTTATATAAATATATTTAATTTTTTATATATTTTAAAAATTAAAATATTTTATATTTATGTACAAATATATATTACCACTATTCTTTAAAAATAAATAAATAATTGGTCGTAATAGTGGTGTGATTCATGTATAACCAAATAGTAAAAGTTTATTTATTTTTTGCTTGATGAAATTAACCTTCATCATTAGTATTTTTCAGAGCAAATCGAGTTTTCATTACAGTATATTATTGACACAATTTTTTTTTCTCAAATTAAAAAATTATCATTAGTATAATTGCAAACAACTACTGGCTCTGTTTTGTAGCTGCACTCAGATAAACACCCAATTTCTCTGGTAAATTCCTTATGGGTAAACTACAAAACCCAATTCAATCAGAGCCCTAATTCCACCCCTCCCCGCCACCCCAAATTTTCTTATACACCTTCTTCCCAGATCAACCTCTCCTGGTAAAGTATTCAATCCATTTTTTTGGTTGTTAATTCGTTATGTCTGCATCAATTGATTACCTGGAATCAACTCAACTGCTCTTTTACAGAAATAAATTAATTTTAGAGAAGTCTGAATCTTTTTGGGTCTATAGTAGAATTTAGTTTTTGGACTATATAGGTATATATTTCCTTTCTCGGGTTTTAATGAAATTTAAGGAAGGAGTATTTATCTCGTAAAGGATGTGACTTCAGAAGAAATTAACGTCATATCTACTTCAGAAGAAAGATGAGAAAAATCCTCTTCTTTAAAATCTTAAGTATTAAGAAAGGAAAAGTCTTTCACTGATATATGAAATTAACTTCATGGGTAAATTTTGAAGGTTGTATGGGAAACGCCATAATCAATTTTAGTTAGCTTCTGAACTAAATCTTTTTTAATTTTATGATTGGTTTTTTCTTTTACTTTTTTTTTTCTTCTTTGGGTAGTTTTAAACTAATTGATGCAAATCAATAGTATAAAAATATGATTCTTAAACTATAAATTTGCTGGTAGCTCATGACTTTTCTAGTTTTATATGAGCATTGTCCAACTTAATTGTTATCAGGGCTGGGGAGGGGAACTGAGAATCCATTCATTTCAGGTATTGTCTATGAGGTGATAAGTTGGCTGATGGCTGACTTACCAGGTTATCTCCGCAACTGCTTGCACACCGGAAAACTTGCACTTTTGGCAATTTTAGTTTCAGGAGGAATTGCATTGCAAATCTTGGTTAGTAGTGCATTTCTCTGTTAATTAACTACCTTTTGCATTGTCTATCTCAAAATGTTTCATGCTATTTCTTTGATCTGATTCCTTGCGTATGATGTGTCAGGCATGTGCTCTGTACAATAATTGGTGGCCAATGCTGACTGGTAAGTAAATGTGAAGCTTATGATCAAGATTTTCTGTTTCTGATAATTGAGTTACTTATACTCAACTGAATTTTGTTAGCTTTTTTTTATTTTTTTTCCAAGTTTAAGATTTTAAATTTCCAATTTTGTAACTTATCCATGGTTGCCTATTACTGATGGAGTTGTCGAGGGTACATATCCCTGTACATCTACCTCAAAAGATGATGCTTATAATTCAGTTTGTTATTACTGAGATTTAGAAGCATGTGTATCTTAAGATTCAGCTGAAGTTATCATCTGGGGATATGCATTATGCATGCTGAAATGTGTCATCCCTACTGTTTTTTTTGGGTTAACTCCTTTCTTTTTTTGTGATTTTGCCCCGTAATTTGTTACTTCTTTTTTCCCAAAGAGTTTACTGGTTTACTGCCTAAAATGCACATTAGATATAATGTCTATGACTGCAAAGGTTGTGACTGCATGTGCAAGTGTGTGTGTATAAGCGGGGAGGGCTTTAGATTTTCCTGTTATTTTTTTTTGGGTGCAATTAAAGTAAAAACCTTCCAAATGGTTGATCATATTACTTCATTTGAGCATGCTGACATCGATCAGTGTTGTTGCAGTAATAATGTATGTCCTTCTTCCAATGCCTTTGCTGTTCTTTGCTGGCTCTGATGGTTATTCTCTTCTATCCGAATCTGACAATGGGTAAAATTTTTTTGCCCTAAATTTGTTATTATGCAAGATTTTATCCCTTTTTTCAATTCAAGCTTGAGCATTAGAATGCTCAGTATTTTCTTCCTAATGAACACATGTGACAGTTGGGTGAATGCAACAAAGTTCTTGACTGGAGCTTCTGCAGTTGGAAGCATTGCTATACCAGCTATCCTGAAGCATGCTGGAGTTATTGGCTGGGGCGCACTGGCGATGGAACTCTCATCGTATTTCATTTTTGTACTAGCCATAATTTGTTATATTCGAATGAATGATGATGATGATTACAGTTTCCTTTGAAAGTTGACTAATTCAGTTCCCACCTGCAATCGTGTGAAGCGCTGTCAAAGTTCGTTTGGAGTACTATTCCTTGCCTGTTTTGACCAAGCCTCATTCCATGTTTGTTCTTTCAGAGTTATTGGGTGATTTTCTTTTAGGTCCATGTAATGGGTGCCATTATTGTATTCGAACATTTCTTACACCCAAAAATGAGAAATCCACTTTATGACGGATCGATCTTTGCTGGTATGCTTGTTGTCTTATGAAAACCTACTTTTGAGTTCCTAGAATCGTCTTAATTAGTGATCAAAAGTCAGCTTCAAAGAACATTAACCAGGTTCAAGTGGCAAGTGGCTTTGGTTATAGCTAGCTACCATAAGCCTTGCGTCTTTGGAGAATTTTCCATATTTACTTCGAATTGTTTTCATTTTCAGTTTTTTATCTTGTTTATTTTTTAAATATAAGCAAAAATCGAAGAAAAACTCATGAAGACCTCAATAACGAAGAAGATAATATATTTTTGGATGAAGAAAAATGATCAGTTTGAAGAGTTTCAAGTGTATTACCAGGCAAATAACAACACAATCAACAGATCTAAAATGTTTATCCTATACTCTTATCTTTTCCAAAATCTTTCATATATTTAAAATATTCAACTCTATAAACAAGTCTAAATATACATAGAACATGAGTGAAATAACATGGCCTATAATTATAAACTTAAATGTCAATGGCCAGATCTGTTATCAACCAATGAATACATCCATGAAGTTGTATAGCATATAATCTATCAAATTTAAAATAGAACAATGTCAATACTCATTAGAACTGAAAAAAGGTTAAGCCTCTAATCAATAATAAGTCTACCAATTAACTTAAATCCATATCAAATACATGCAGTAAAATGAATCCTCTCAACAAAGGCATATAATTGGCGAAACATCATTTACTTACTTAATGCTACCTCGAATCAAAATTTTGAAAAGCCAAAAACCTTTAATTCCCTCCATTATTAGCTTTTGAGCTCCTAAAATCCTTTTTCAACTCAGCAACTCTCTTCATGCAAGCTGCCTTTGATTTCCCAGGCACAGCAGCAGCAATCTTCTCCCACCTCATTGGCACATCTTTAGGAAACGCTTTCAAAGCATTAAGCAAAGCAATGTCTTCCCCTGAGCTCCACCCAATTGCTCCAGCATTATTGTTACCACTGCCACTGTCTTGATTCTCCTCTATCACATCTTCGTTTCCGTCATTGATTCTCCTATCTAATGGCTTCCTGTTCTTCAAAAACTTCGCATACGAATCACCATCATCCATTTTTTTCTCTCCCAAATTTTTGGCTTTCTTTATCACACTTTCCATTTTATATTTCCCCTCAAAGGCTGCAGATATAGCCTCCCATCTACCCGGCTTCCCCACCGGATTCTTCACCAATTGTTTCTTCAAAATCTCCAAATCTGCCTCACTCCATTCTTTTTCTTCCCCATTGAAACCAATCCCAATATCTTCTTTTTTCGCCCCTAAACTCGATAAACTATTTGGATTTTTACTTTGCACCTCCAAATTCGAAAACCCGTTTGCGTTGTCAACTATAGAATCACGATTCCCACTCAATTCGTCAATTTTATCAGGCTTTGACCGCTTCTGGGAAGATTTTTTCCTAGATTCGGGCTCAGGCTGAGGTTCTTGATCGACGGGATCAGGGATGATTGGTCCAAGACCAACACGAATGTCACCCCCGGTGAGCGAGGAAGGAGCAAAGGGGCCAAGAAGGAGGGAGAGAGAGATCCAAAAAAGGAAGGATTTGAAGGGCTCAGTCTCAAGGGAGAAGACGGAAAAAGAGAGAAGAAGGGCAGAGACTGAGAAGGAAATGAAAAGAAAGGTCTTAGAGGGTTTTTGGGGGGCTTTTTCTAGAGACGAAGAAGAGGGTTGAGACCGTGATTGGAAGAGAAATCTGGGTCTGACGTCCTCGTCCAAAAACTCCATAATCTTCTGCAATTTTTTTCACAGAGAAAAACGAGAAAGGCGACGGCCGACAGCTCAATATAGAAGAACCGCAAAAACTCTGACTTTCTCTATTTATAGTTTTCATTTTTTTGAAAATTATAAAAATTTTAATACCTCAGTCGTGCCATGTCGGTCCATCAAAGATGCTTCGTCGTCAAGATTGGATCTAAATCTAATAATATTATTATAATGGCTAAAAATTATGATTGTGAGAGATATATGACAATATATTTTCAATATTTTATTTTTTTAAATTACAGTATAATCATAATAAAACAATTTCTAAGTGATGTTTTTATTTCATAATTACATTGTTAGTATTAAAATATTTGATATTATGAACATTAATATACTTGTTATATCATCAACAAAAATATATTTCAATTTATATAATAAAAATATAAATATTAAAATAATATATATATATATATATAAATTACTCTTAAAAATGTGTTTGTGTTATGCAATTTGTAGATAATTAATTTTCATATATTTAATGTTCATAATTTATCAAATATACTTATGTCAATATTATTATACAATAAAAGCATAAACTATTAAAAAGCTTAAACGAAAATTTGGAACATTCCCATGATACAATGTTTTATAAATAAATCAATTAGTCAAATTGCTTGGACATTAAATACTCGAAATAAAACCCTAAAAATATTTTCATATGCTTTTAGTCATATAGCAATCTTATTTTTTTTTCTCTTTACAATTATTTTTATTATTGATTTTTGCTGCATTTAGATGATCAATGAAAAGTGGTTTTTTTTTCTTTTTTAAAGGTTTCAGTCGTAAAATGCAAAAATAATACGATGAAACCCTCCACCGGCCATTTAAATGATACTTAGACATATGATAGGATAATAAATCAATATCACTAATTTTGACTTTTTTTTTTTACTTTTAAGAAATAAGTATAAATATAATAAATATTTTAATACATCGTATGATCATAAATCCATGGAAAAAAAAGGTAGATGTTGGCAATAAGCTTTATTCATCGAAGGAATCCAAGTGTCGAAACTCATAAACTGGATTCCAGTTTATTACAAACAAAACAACTAAAGCTTCCACTAGTGGGTTTTACTTCACTTCCTTCAGGCCACTTTCAGTTTCAACCAATCCTGCAAAAGGAAGCGCCAAAGAAAAATAAAAGTTCCATTAATATATATATATATATGTGTGTGTGCGTGTGTGTGAATTAATACCAAAAAGCATTTTTTTTTTTGACAGATTACGACGTACTTGGAACAATCGACGTTTGGTGAAATGGTGACAGTCAAAGTGATCCCACAGTTACTAGGAAGAGCCTGAGCTAACTGGGATTTTGGATTTATTTTCTTAGCTGCTGACTTGATGCATTCACAAGCAGCTTTCTTGTCAGCAGAGGACGACGTCGCTGATGCAAGAGCGGAGGCCCCAGCGCAACAAGCAGCCGGCGGTTTCCCGGTCCCATTCACAAGGTAATTCACGCAGGGTCTCAGGTCCTTGACCACGTCACTGCACGAAATCGCAGCATTTGAAGCTGGAGGATCAAGGAATAGAAGCAGCATCACAGCAGCAGCTAAACCAGCGGTTTTGATCCTCGAAACCATCATGATCCTTGGGTTAATTTCCTTTCCCTCAAAAAAATTCGGAGAAATCTTAATTTGCGGTAGTCAGGGACTGGTTCGTGCCTGCTTTTATAGGAAGCTGGAAGGCCTCATCATCAAT
>JBBYHM010000013.1:402285-428926 GCA_038381775.1 Adansonia rubrostipa
AGATAAGTTTTCGAGTTTATTTGGTAATCTCTAAAAGGATGGTGTAGATGTTAAATATATAATTTTCTAAAGAGTGGCTGATTTATTTTCCTCAACTTAAGAAACTCAATAAACAGGAGAAAAAAAGATATAAACCCGTTATTTTTTTCATAAAAAATAAAAACAAAAACAAGTACCAGAAGGAAAATACATGCAAAGTTCGCATGGAGATGACAATTTGTGCTTAATTATTTGGGCGACTTACTGTGATGACATTAAATACATAAAGCATTAGTATTCTCATCATTGTTTGACCAAGTCTACGAATGCAAGAGGGATTGACGTTAGCTGGAAGAACTCGTTGTCCTCCTTTGTCAATGGCGACACCAATTCCTTCTCCCTGAACCCATCTTCACAAGTTTCAGGGGAATCCAGGGCTGCACTTAGGTTCACATTAGCAGTATCATAATCTTTAGCTTCGAAAGCCTTCTCAGCAGTTTCTAAATCAGACTGTGCATCAGAGTAAAGCTCAGAGCAAGTTTCCAAGACGCTTCTTGCATCTTTTCCAAGGCTTTTGTCATTCAAAAGCTTGGAAATGATAGAGCTTACGCTTGTTGCGTAAGATATGGACTTGTCGATCAAGATTGGAACCAAATCTGCAGTGCTGGTGGCAGTTTTGGCTTTGGGAATCCCTTCAAGAGTAGCCACACAAAAGTCGTACTTTAGCTCGGGGTCAAGCTTTGCAGCTTTGCCACAAGAATCTTTAATAACATCGGACCTTACTGAAACAAGCAAGATAAAGAAGAAAGCGAGAAAAGTGTAGACTAAAGGGTATGAATTCTTCATCTTTGGTTCTAAAGATTGTGATAGTGATTGATTCCTTGAAAGAATTTGATGAAAGGGAAAAGCCTGAAATGAAAATTTATACTGAAATGAAATGGTTTTTTGTTCTTTTTGGTAAATGGTGAGAATTCTCATTGGATATCATAATAAATGGAAATTTGTTTACGAGGAAAATCTGAAATTAGATATTATAGCTTTTCTGTTGTGAATCTTACTAAAATTTGGTTTTCAGAATAGGTAAGTCTAAGAATGCAGGAAGTTTCATCTTTTAGGCTAGTTTGGCAAGCAATTCATCTGTGTTTAGGATGCGGTGACCATTTTCAGTAAGAATATCCGGTGACACGTGTTTAGATACTGTTAATAAATAATTTAATTAATGCATTAATTTTTACAATCCTTATACTGATACTTGTAAATATCCTTTAAAGCATAATCTTTTTTTTTAATACTTGTGATTATCGGAATTTTAAACTCTGGACACAAATAATTTCATTTTAATATTTGTACATGTTACTCTATTTGATATATTTATTATTATTTCTAAAAAATAATTTTCGATCATAAGTCTTTTAAGGTATATTTGGATGAAAGATTTTAGGAGGAGAATTCATTTATGCAAACTTTTAAATTTTAAAAATAAAAATTATTTATTTAACAAAATAAAAATTTATAAATCTTGAAATTTTTGTATTAAAATAGTAATCACTATCTATATTAATATAAAAAGAGTAGCACCTGATCTCACGAGTTAACTAGATATTAATTTAATCACTAAAATATAAAAAAAATCAATTTAAATTAAAAAATATATAAATAAACATATTTTAAAAAAATAATTTAACTCTTAATTTTAATTTCTTTTTAAAAAACTCACTTACCTATAAATAATTCACAAAGATAGAAAATTACTTACTTTCCTGACTCTTTTAAAACCTTTTACTCTTTTCTTCTTTTCCACAAAAAAAAAAAAAAGAAAGAAAAATGTTTGTAAGATGAACATATTCTTTTTTTTAACAAATAATAGATTGCTTTAAGGTATACTAGAATATATCACACCCCAAAAAATTGGGTTAAAAATATATATTTTTCAATTTATTTTGTTTTTAAAAAATAATAAGTTAAAAAACTAAGAAGGTAATTTTTTTAATTAAGTGATTGTTTTTTTTAATTAAAAGACAAATTAAAGAAAGAAGAGTAGTTTTTAAGTAGTTATTTTTTAAAATTAAAAGATTTAAATATTTTTTATTTTTATATGTAGTAAAAATAATTTTAATTTATTTTTTATATAATTTTTTAATTAAGTTAGTATTACTTGACTTATAATACTAAATTTAATCAAGAGTAAATTGAAAAGATCTATAAAATAATAAAACTCCTTTTAACGTTGATTTGCTTCATTTATAAAGCACAAACTTAAGATGATCTAAAAAAAAAAAATAAAACTCTTTTGACATTGTTTATTTTATTTATAAGATACGAACTCAAAATTTTATTTAAAAAAAAAAATGCCTTACCTAATTGAACGAGCATACCATGTGTGATTATTGACTCTTATAATTTATTTTTTATTTATTGTTTAATTTTGAAAATAAAATCTCACGTCGATTCGTTGTCTCACAAAAGGTAAGATAATGATATTTTAAATATTTAATATTAATTATAATATTTTATTATTATAAAAACATTCCTATTTACTTCCCTGCCCATTAGAAACGCTCGTTACAAGTGAGTGGAGACGGTTGCCGTTACGCCAGCGTTTTTTCCCCCACGCTCTCCGTATTTGCCTCCACGGCGCTTAGACGCACTCTTTCGAGCAATTAATTTCAACGTAAACACAAATTTCACTTTCTCTTTCTCGCTCTCTCAGTTCGATATTTCTATTTTTTTTTTCCACCAAACCCTAACCCTAACTCGAGGAAAAAACACCTAAAACACTATCCATAATTTTCAAAATAACGATTCGGCACTGAAATTTTCCTTCTATGGATTCTCAATTCGAGACTGCCTCGCAACCCGACCCTTCCAATGACGCTTACACCTTCCTCGAATTTAACACCCAAGGCGAGTCCGATTTCGAGTACACGGACTTCCGCGATCCGATTCGTTCTTGGCCAACACCCTCCGACGCCGCCGCCGCCGCCGATCGGTCCGGCTTCGATCACCACTCGGACACTGCTGCCTCCTCTTCTCCCTCTAGCGCTTTGAAAAGCGCTGTCCGTGGCTCAACGAGCAATAACAACAACAATAGCAATAGTACTAGCAACAGTGGGGCCGTGGTTGATGCCTTAGCGACGGGCATTAGTGGATTGAATTTTGAGGAGACGATTGGGGATGAGGATGGTGGTTATGAGTACGGAAAAGGGAATTTCGCTGAACACGCTTGTCGATATTGTGGTGTTTCGAATCCCGCTTGCGTGGTTCGCTGTAACGTTCCTTCATGTAGGAAGTGGTTTTGTAATTCTAGAGGGAATACATCAGGATCGCATATTGTTAATCATCTCGTGAGTTTTTTTTCCCCTTTTTTTCATTATTATTATTATTATTAAAAAGTTTGCTGATTAAGTTTTAGCGGACATTTATTGACGTAGGTTTGAGATTTAGGTTGAAATATGTGAGGCATGTGTTAGGGAGAGAGTGCATTAAGTGGGAAATCTTTGCTTTTATTTTAGGGTGTTGACTTTGGGAATTTGTTGATATTAATATATGTGTTTGTAGATTGTTGAAGGAGATGATTCATATAATTGTTCATGATACTTGTTAAATGGTTAGGTTTTTCCTACCAAGTAATAGTTGCAGTTCAAACTAGGTAAGCCTGCTGATATATTGACTCAATAAGAAATGCAAGATTCTTGCTCGGAAGATATCTTTCAGTTACTCAGGAACAACTACATGAAATAATGGCATAAATCACTGCTTTCCTTCTTCTTATAGGCTATTCTGCGATTAAACTAAGAGAGTTTCATTTGATTTATTTGAAGACATTTTTTTTTTCTTCATTCCCTTTGAGGTTGTTGGGAAGCTTTTATATAATCCTGACGCTAATACTTAGAGAAACTGTTTTTTTCTTGAATAAAGAGTTTTACTTATAAGGCGATCAGAAGTCAGGCACTCCTTTAGAAATCTTCAGACAGATCTTTATGTTTGATTATGGCTAGTACGTGATTCTGTTTAACCTCATTTGGTAGTTGTCGATAGAAAGGAATAATAGAAAGTAATCAGAAGTCAGGCCTTCGTTCTGTATACCATGAAGCAGACTTATTTCTTGTAAGAATTGCAACATGATTACAATTTTGCTTCACTTTAGGAGTCAGTTTTATTTGATACATTGACACATGTTAAGGACCACTGATGATTGTTGCCGCTGTTAAGCACACCCATGCTTTTCTTATGCTTTCATCATATCTTCCTGTAGCTTGGAGGTTTTGTTGATCTACTGGTTTTGCAGTATGCCATCCTTGTTTTTTCTTTTTCTCGTCCAATATACCTTGCATTCCTGAACCCAGAAGACCTGACAACAGAAACTGCAATTTAATAGTTCACATTTTTATGTGAACTTTTCTCATCCAATATACCTTGCATCCATGAACCCAGAAAACCGGACAACAGAAACTGCAATTTAATGGTTCATGGTTTTTATGTGAACAAAAACTAACTATTTGCTGCTTGCTTGAATGAGTAAGTTTTCAAAATGTACCTTGTTACTCAAGCTTGCCTAGATAAGCACCTTCACTTAGCCATGGTATTATTCTATCTGAAAAAGTTTCTTTAGTTGTGTACCTGCCATTGCTTGTTGCACATCTATCTGTATGCTCAAATGACTATTGCATCTGAGTTGCTTTTGGTATTTATTAACTGAGATTAATAGATTGAGTATTAACAAGCGTAGTAGATTGTCCAATTGGGGCTAGCCACTGGATGCTGTTGATTACTGAGTTTGTTTTTTGTTCCTTTCTAGGTACGAGCTAAACATAAGGAAGTCTGCCTTCATAAGGATAGTCCTTTGGGAGAAACAATTCTTGAATGCTACAACTGTGGGTGCAGAAATGTTTTCCTTCTTGGTTTTATATCTGCTAAGACAGAGAGTGTTGTCGTTCTTCTTTGTAGAGAGCCTTGTTTGAATGTTAATGCTTTGAAGGACATGAATTGGGACCTGAGCCAGTGGTGTCCCCTTATTGATGATAGGTGCTTTTTGCAGTGGCTGGTTAAGGTTAGCATTTCTTTAATCACACGAAAATGACCTATTTATCCGAGGGCTTCCTAATAAATTTCACTTCTACAGATCCCATCTGAAAAAGAACAGTTAAGAGCACGACAAATAAGTGCTCAACAAATAAACAAGTTAGAAGAGCTTTGGAAGACAAATCCTGATGCCTCCCTTGAAGATCTTGAGAAACCTGGTGTAGATGATGAGCCTCAGCCTGTGGCCTTGAAGTATGAAGATGCTTATCAGGTCTCCAATTTGCAATAATTGCACCATTTTTTCTGTGCTCTATTATTATGAAAAGACAAGCGTATTATAATGTGGTTTGCTAATAAAATTGATGCCTTTGCAGTATCAAAATGTTTTTGCTCCACTTATCAAGCTTGAAGCTGACTATGATAAAGTATGTATGATCATGTTCACACTCCTTATCTCCACCCAACTGCCGTCAATTTAATTGTTTATGCAGTATCCTTTTATTTCTTAAAATGTAATCTTCATGTCTAAATCAAAATTTTGTTTTCCACAGATGATGAAAGAATCTCAAAGCAAGGACAATGTCACAGTTCGATGGGATATTGGGTTAAACAAGAAACGTATTGCTTATTTTGTCTTTCCAAAGGTGCTTAATATTCGTTTTCTCTGAATTCATTCCATTACCTAATGTTGTTCTTGGTTTATTCTCCTCTCCTTCCCTTCTGAATGACAAGGTCTTTTTATTTTTAAAGTTAATAAATGTTAAATCTGATTTTGTGGTGCTGTAGGAAGACAATGAACTGCGTCTGGTACCTGGTGATGAGTTGCGTCTGCGTTATTCAGGAGATGCTGCACATCCAGCATGGCAGGCTGTTGGGCATGTGGTAGGTGTCCCCTATGAGCTTGCCCATTTAATTATGCTTTTGATGTATCCTGTACATGTGTGACATTGCTTCTATGTATTGTTTGTAGAAAACTTGATTTTGTGGTATTCCTTATTAAGGTTTATGCATTTGGTGTGCCTCTGAGAAACGTTGTTAGAAATTATCTTTTTGTTGTTTCAGATCAAGCTAACGGCACAGGAGGAGGTTGCGCTTGAGCTCCGTGCTAGTCAGGTAGTTTTGATGTTTCTGTGTTTTGTTGGTTGATTTTGCCTTTTGGGAGGTACTTAAACATCTTGCTTATCGTGTTGCAGGGAGTTCCTGTTGATGTGAGCCATGGGTTCAGTGTTGATTTTGTATGGAAGAGTACAAGTTTTGACCGGATGCAGGGGGCAATGAAAACATTTGCCGTCGATGAAACAAGTGTTAGCGGGTAGGTTTGCTGACTTGGTTTTCTTTGCATTTGTTCGTTATTCTAGATTTTTATGGCAGCTAGCATCATTTTTTTTTTTCCAGTTTCATGTTAGTATTTTCATTTCTTTCTTGTGCCTTTGTAGAATCTTTAGTAGATAAATAGAGGGAATAAAGATTTTTAGTTTTTTGAAAAAAAGATGGTTCTATTTAACTGGTTGACTTGCAATATATGCGATGCTATTGAGGATCTATGTTAGTATAATTTTCTAGGTATAGCTTCTTATGCATATTTTAAGATGGGTCAGATGTAGGTTAGGCATGGGCACATTTTTCTATCACAATAAGTTTTTAACCTAAAAATTTATTCCATTCAGTCAGATGCAGGCATAGTTTCATTGATTTTTTTTTCCTATTTATTCAGTGCAAAGTTGGCCACTTTTATTTCAGTTTTCTGTCTAGCATTGAAACATTTATCTTATTTATCCCAAAGGACATGTATGTGCTGAACTTTGAATTGTTAGTCCCTTCTAAGTTAAGTAATTTGTTTATTTCTTGCAGATATATTTACCATCACCTGCTTGGTCATGAGGTGGAGGTTCAGATGGTTCGCAACACGCTGCCTCGTCGTTTTGGTGCACCTGGTCTGCCAGAATTGAATGCATCTCAAGTATGGCAGTTTTTAATTTGCCTGGCTTCGTATGAATTTTTTGCTATATAATGGTTTTTCTTGTGCATCAAGTTGTGTTGACCTTCCCTTGCTGGGCAGGTTTTTGCTGTAAAGAGTGTTCTTCAGAAGCCTATAAGCTTGATTCAAGGGCCCCCTGGCACAGGAAAAACTGTTACTTCTGCTGCCATTGTATATCACATGGCTAAACAGAGTCAGGGGCAGGTAAGATGTGATTCTTATAGTTCATTGTTTATTTTGGCTCTGTTTCTGATATTTCGTTCTCTTATCAGGTTCTGGTTTGTGCTCCAAGTAATGTGGCTGTTGATCAGCTAGCTGAAAAGATAAGTGCCACTGGGCTGAAGGTAGAGAAGTTGAACTCTGCTTTTGGTTATGCTAATTACATTGACAATGTTGGTTCTTATTATTGTGGTAAATTTAGGGCCTTCTTAATCATCTTCCTTTTGCATGCTTTTCCATTTTTTAGTGTAATTGTTTTTAGGTTATACAACGAAAAGATCTGGATAAAATGTATGCGGTTAAAGAAGCCAAATTATAGGAAGTTTATTTCCTGGTTATTCTTTTCTTTTATATAATTGATTTATACAGAACTGTGATGAGTTTACTATTTTCTTTTTATTCCTTTTTCCCCCATTAAATGACATCTCTCATTTTCATGGCTTTCCTAGTTGTAGCTTTTCTAGTTTTTTAAGTTGACCATGTAAGTTACCCCTTTCCCTAAACTAGTTTCAAAATCATCAAATTAATGTGATATCTCACAAGTGGGTGGCGGGTGTTATTTTATAATTTCCATATTTTCTAGGAAGGGGTTGATGGATTAATAATATAATGCAATAGCATGGATGAAGTTAAAACACATTATGAGCAACTGTTAAGGTGCTCTGGAAGCTAGTTATTTTTAGAAACATTTCACTCACCTTCTCATTTCTTTGAAGTTGTATTTATGGTGCATTAGTTATATTATATTTGGAAGCTTTAACTTATATTTATCTGTAAATTAATACTTGTTCACCACTGTGCCTTTTGTCCAAAGGTTGTAAGGCTTTGTGCAAAATCAAGGGAAGCTGTGAGTTCGCCAGTTGAACATTTGACCCTGCATTATCAGGTTTGTGGTGCCCAACTCTGTTATTCTGTTTTTGTTCCGCATTGTTATTCATAGCATTATTCATATTCTCAATTACTACCTGCAGGTTCAACATCTTGACACATCCGAGAAGAGTGAACTTCACAAGTTACAACAATTGAAAGATGAACAAGGTTGGGCCAATTTTCCAGTTGTCAATGATGAAAAAAATTTATTAGATGGATTGTTTTGATGGAACTGTTTCAGTTAGAGTTATCGGGGCCCTCCTTAAACTGTGATGAAAAGGAACTATTCAATTAACTTACAGAGTGATAATGAATGTTCATGTCTTATCTGAAATTGAAAATTTTAACTTGCCCTGGATTTTGTTTATCTTACGATGTACAGGTGAGTTGTCTAGCAGTGATGAGAAAAAGTATAAAGCACTGAAGCGAGCAACTGAGAGGGAAATATCCCAAAGTGCTGATGTCATTTGTTGTACTTGTGTCGGAGCTGGAGATCCTAGATTGGCAAATTTTAGGTTCCGCCAGGTTGATTACATCAGATGTGTTAAATTTGATGAGCTCTAAACAAATAAAAGCACTTATACTCTTTCTTTTTCTTTCCTCTTTATTTAGGTACTTATTGATGAGTCTACTCAGGCAATGGAACCTGAGTGTCTCATTCCTTTAGTTCTTGGAGCTAAGCAGGTAAAGAAAGATCAAACTTATTGAGATATGATTCCTCTAATGCCCCTTGAATGTTTCTTGTTTGGTCTTTTAACATGTATTTTTTTTTTAGGTTGTTCTCGTTGGTGATCATTGCCAATTGGGTCCTGTTATTATGTGCAAGAAAGCTGCTCGTGCTGGGCTAGCACAGTCTCTGTTTGAACGTCTAATTTTACTTGGTGTTAAACCAATTAGATTGCAGGTGAAATCCTATATTTTTGTTAGTTTTGCCCTTCATTTGTATATAATTGCTGATAGAAAACATTTCTTTGTCTTATAGTACATGTTTCTATTCTTTTTTAGGTTCAATACCGTATGCATCCATGTTTGTCAGAGTTTCCTTCTAACAGCTTTTATGAAGGCACGCTACAAAATGGAGTGACAATCAATGAAAGGCAATCATCGGGCATTGATTTCCCTTGGCCTGTGCCTAATCGTCCCATGTTTTTTTATGTGCAGGTATTGGAACTATGGTTAGGATTGTCTTCTTTATACATCGCGCTCTGTTTGTTGGTGGGGAGTGATGAGAAGGGGAAGGACCTCATATATGATTTAACTTACCAACAGTCCAGTTCTTTATATATTCCATGGTTATGTTTTGTAATTACGTAGTTTTGTTTTAGATGGGACAAGAGGAGATTAGCGCTAGTGGAACATCATATCTCAATCGAACTGAGGCTGCAAATGTTGAAAAGATTGTTACCACATTCTTGAGGAGTGGTGTTGTTCCTAGTCAGGTGATTTTCTGGACTTTTTTTTTTTCCTATTTCTTTTCAGATTGATATTGGGCAGTATAATACCTTTTCATTTAACAACTGTTTCAATATATTATAGATTGGGGTCATAACACCTTATGAGGGACAAAGGGCATATATTGTGAATTATATGTCAAGAAATGGTGCTTTGAGACAGCAGCTTTACAAGGAAATTGAGGTAATTTGTGGCTGTGAATTTAAAGAATAAATTTTATGATATTTGGTTATAATGTAATTATTTATTATTTAATTTGTGGGGTTTATATAAGGTTGCAAGTGTTGATTCATTCCAAGGACGGGAAAAAGATTACATCATCTTGTCTTGTGTGAGAAGTAATGAACATCAGGTTAGTTAACTTATCTATACAAGATATGAAATAATATTTGTAGCTGCTTCATGAGTGAATTTTATCAGTCTCTTAGTGTTATGTCAAACTACTTTTCATTTTCTTTGACTATTTAAAAGTTTGTTAAAAGGGTTACATGTGCTTTAATATTTTAGATCAGCCTCTAGTTATGGTGTTCATTCTAGTTTCAATACTAATAGTATAACCTTTTCTACCTGTCTGTTTATGCTTTAATATGAGAAAAACTAACATGTTCGTGCTTAACTGTTTTATCCAATCTTTTAGGGCATTGGATTTCTAAATGATCCTCGCAGGCTTAATGTTGCCCTAACACGAGCTCGATATGGTATTGTAATTCTTGGAAACCCTAAAGTTCTTAGCAAACAACCTCTGTGGAATGCTTTATTGACACATTACAAGGTATCTATGTACTTATCTTTATAACCATGGTATTGGTAGTGGATGTGTGAATGTTAAAGGTCGCCTATTGTTAATTGTGCCTCAAGAAGTTTTCTATCCTGTGCACTGATCCCTTTCTGCTAAAATTTGCAGGAACACGAGTGCCTGGTTGAAGGACCACTCAATAACTTGAAGCAGAGTATGGTTCAATTTCAAAAGCCCAAAAAGGTTTGTGCAGGGAATGAATGGATAGTGCCTGTTATCTGTTCAAATTTCTAGCTTTTGGTTTTGCTCCTTGCCTCTCTCAATTAGTTTTAGTTATTAGAGCTTGTCAAAAATAATGTGAATTTAAAAAATTTTTGTTTTTGTTTCTTATAGATCTACAATGACCGGAGACTTTTCTTTGGTGGTGGACCTGGGATTGTGCCTAATGATAATTTTGGGTCTGCTGCCTCGTCTAGTCCAAATGCTGATAGAAGAAGTAACCGTGCTCGGGGTAAGCTCTTGAGCATCTTGAGTTTGCAAGTTATTATGTCTTTCATAGCATCACTTCGGAGACTTGCAAGTGTTGTGTCTTCTACTGACATGCAGAATAACAGTAGAATATGTCTTTGGCACTTGTATTAATTTTGACAGGGGTTAATATAATGTGAGCCTTCTCATGTTGCCAATTGCAGGTGCTTATATGCCTCCTGGACCACCCAATGGTACTCAGAAGTCTGGAGTGCACCCTACTGGTTTCCCAATGCCTAGGGTTCCGCTTCCACCATTTCCTGGTCCTCAGCCTTATGCTATTCCAGCACGTGGAGCTGTACATGGACCAGTTGGAGCTGTTCCTCAGGTCCCTCAACCTGGAAGTCGAGGTTTTGGGGCTGGGCGTGGTAATGGTGGAGCTCCTATTGGCACTCATCTCCCTCATCAGCAAGGCACGCAGCAAAATGTTGGAACTATTGGACCTGCTTTTAACTTCCCTCCTCTGGAGAATCCAAACAGCCAACCATCTGTGGGCGGTCCATTATCCCAACCTGGATTTGTTAACAATGTTTGTACTTTTCTTTTTCTTTTTATTTTAGTTTTTGTGCCTTTAATCCTTTCTTTGACATCATGGGATTCTAAGCATGTTTGTCATCTCTAATAGATGCCTGTTCAAGGGCCAAGCCAAACATTTCGTGATGGATTTCCAATGGGTGGAATGTCCCAGGTATTAAATCTTTGCAGGAATCTTCTATTTTTGTCCCCAATAATGGCATTTTATGTTCTTGATAACAACTTAAAATTCACTTGCTTAACCATCCCACAGGACTTCTTGGGCGATGACTTCAAAAGCCAAGGCTCACATGTCCCATATAATGTTGCTGATTTTTCAACACAGGTACTGGCTCTTGACTTCTAGTATTTTTATTATATTAATAGTATCTTCTTAATCCTGTATGACAAATCAGTTAGCGGACTTTGCATGGTCATTGCCAACTTGCTGAGCCTCAATGTTATGGTCTAAAATAAGGGAAAGAAAAGGTAAAAAAGCAGAATCATGGTAATGTAACCAGATGTTTCCTGAGGGCTTTAAAGCATTAGAAGGGTATTGAATATGTTTAGAATAATCTGTTCTCCAGAAGTTTTTCTTATCTTGTAATTTTCTGTAATAGAACAAGAATGTTCCTTTTTGTGTTCCGACTTCTGGTTTAATAATGTGGGTTGCTTGGTCATGTGTTTGCTTGCAGGCTTCTCAGAGTGGGTATGCTGTTGACTATGCCACTCAAGGAGCACAGAGTGTGTTTCCAGGGAACTTCCTTAACCAGAATTCTCAAGCTGGATATTCTCGTTTTGGTTCTGGAAATGATTTCATGTCTCAGGTTTGCCCAAAGTGCTGTGGTGTGATTAGTTTGTGTTTCCTCCCAGTTTTTCCTCTGACAAAATACTATTTTTACAGGACTACATGAATCATGGATCACAAGGCCTGTTTACTCAGGTTGGCTTTAATGACCCTTCACAAGATGATTCATCACAGAGCCCCTTTGGTGTGGCTAATCACAACCAGCTTCAGTCCCAGGTTGGTTCTTATACCATTGCTTGTTGATAGAGAATTATTGTTGGCAAAATTATCAAGTTGGCAAGAGTTAAAATCTTTTCTAACCGGGAAGTTGGGTGTTAATGATTGTAAAGTTGAACCTCTAACGGTAGTCCTAGACTCCTAGTCTCTGTTTTCATGGTTGGAAAACTGTCATGTTGTGAGATCATTATGTTTAACATTTTTTCTGATCATTTTTTTTAGGCCATACATTTGTGATCTTGTTAACTTCTTTACTGTTTTAAATGGGAGTATATGACTGTCTATTTGCAGGGCTTGATGAATTCTCTCTACTCCCAGCCCTTCGCCCACTACAACAACCCGCCACTAAACTTGCAGGCTCCTCAACAGCAGCCTCAGCAGGGCCAGGGCTCCCAAAACCAGAAACTTCACTATAATGGTTGAGAATAAATATGCATATGGCTTTGATGGGTTATAGCATTTGCAATCAGCAACGTGGTTAGTGCTGTCCTTGTTTGCCTAAATATACCCTGCTCTGAAGTGCAACATGTTTGCCTGTTTGAGGTCGGTTTAATTCTGTCTGTAATCCATAAGATAATTCCTGATTGTGGGAATAAATATAAATGGAGTAAGAGTAAGATGATTATGAGGGTGCTATGTGCGAACACTGGCAGTGCATCCAGGGCTGAGAAAGAAAAGGATAACCCCAAACACTTTGGAAGTTTTGCATTTGTTTTGAAGAAAGGTTATTGATTCAAGAGAGAACATTACATGACAAGGTTTTGTCGAAAGGGTTCGATGTTAAAGATGGGAGGCTGTTTATTTTGGCTTACAGGGATAAACCCATGATATAGATACAGAGAAGCAGTTACAGATGAAAATTTTGTACAGCGTGCTGGGGAATATCGCCTGACCCTTTCAGCTCTTCCTGAAATGTAATTATACTCTTAACACTATTATTAGTAGACTATGGCGATATGTTAGAAGTGTTTCCTAGTGCTTGTAGACATCACTGATATATAAATTATTGATGGCTTTGATGTGAGAAATTGGGTTTGTTTGGACTTAGAATGGTTTTATCTTGGTATATAAAAATGTTATAATGGCTCAAAATGAGTCTGCTTTCAAGCAAATCTTTTCATAGAAGATGGAAGCTTTCTTCTAGAACTCAGATACAGGTGATAGTTGAGATTGCCAACTCCCTGAAAGCGGTGGGTTGATTTGAGAGATGGCAAATGCGTTTCGGTTGACTGGTCTGTCATAGACCTTGTCGAGTTCATGGACTTTAAAGGTTTGCTTGCCTGCCACACCGTTTGCGTTGGATGGCGTTTCTTTCCTATAGACAAGTTACTTATTAAGATGGGGGATTCCTCGGAAGATTGCATGCCTTTGATCTCGATTCATCTAGGATGCCAAAAAATTTACTACTAAATGGAGGTTTATGGCCAATTCTTTTCCAAGTTAGAACTCCAAATATATTGTTCTAAAATATGTGTATTATCCCCTGTCCTGTTCGTCTCGGATACACAAAAAGGAAAAAGCAAAAGTAAATTTGGAGCTTAAAACCCAAGGGAACCCAAACCAATTGTATGGTAAATAAATTTTACATATGTAAATAATAGCATTAAATACACAAAAAATGATCGAATAATGGGCCCCTAATACCCGATTTTCTTGTAAGTGATTGTTATAAATTTTCTTATTTTGAGTGACGCTAGGAGGCAAAGCATGAGCGAGGAAGAGCGTTATTTCTTTTCTCTTTTCCTACTGTTGTTTATAGTGGCAGCAAGAGACGAGAAGAATGCCAAGAATCTTGAAGAGGAAGAAGAAGAAGAGGCAAAGTATAGACTGCGCGATTTTCCCGATTGTGTCCTCCTTCACATCCTTTCATTTGTACCCGAAACGAAGTGGTCAGTTCGAACCAGTGTCCGAACCAAGAGATGGAAATACTTGTGGGATTCTCTTCCTGACCTCATCCGTAGCTGATGGGGCTGCGACACCTCATTCTTCAAGAAGCTCGTCCGTCGTGTCTTGGCTGGTCGCAACAGTTTCCCGGTGACCAACTTCTCTTTCCATTACCTTGGCGCGGATAAGTCACTCATCACTCGAATCATCAACTATTCCGTGTCCCATAATGTGCAGCATTTTAACATTGGCTTAGAAGTTCTCATCTGGCAGAATCTTATTCCCCTTTTCAGTCGCTGTCGATCGTTGAAAACCCTGGATTTAGAATATTTTAGGGAGTTAGTGCTACTAAAGGATTTCAGTCTTCCCACGTTGACCACTTTGCACATCTCTGCATCCTCATTTTACAGTAATGAATCTTCGTACTGTTCTATAGATCCTTTTGTAAGCTTTGTCAATTTGAAGAGTTTACCGCTAAAAGATTGTAACATGGCTGGCGTCATAATTTCAAAATATCAGGACCTCGACTCCATAGCTTGACCATAAGCCAGCGTTGTTTATTAAATGGTTGTAAGGTTGAGATTTTTGCCCCAGAGCTCCATTCATTCAGTTTCATAGATACAACGCCTGTGAAATTCCCCAACCTTGACTTTCCAGTTTTGGAAATTGCGGATATTGATGCTTGCTTACGAGTAGCACATTCCAAGGAGATATGTGAAAAATCCCATTGGATTTGATCAATATGTTCCGAGGACACAATTTCTCCATATTTCCTCCAACACCATTAAGGTACGTTTGCTTTTCCTTGGATTGACCTCTGTACATATATGTGTGTGTATGTATATATATATATTTGTCACACGCTTTTATTCCTATCAAAAAAGATTGGCCATGTCTCTCGCTCACATCTAAGTTATTCTTTTATTTTGCTAACAACCCAGGTTCCCATGGAGTTTCCTGGTGTAGTAGAAGCCCAAGCTTCTCCCTTTGGCAGATTAAAGACTTTGAATGCCCAATGCTATAATAAGTCATTAATTATACCTAACAAAGTAGATGAACCACTTTGTAAGTGGCTCTAATTTTGGCGAAAATATGAGTTAAGGTTGAAGAGGTACCTGCAAACTATTCCTAATTTGATAGTTTTTTTTAGTCTTGATTTTTTATTTTTAGATATTGCCATCATTATTGCAATGCTTGAATTTCCATGATATGGCTTCCAAGTTCTAGTTATCTTCAGCCAAGGTGTAAACCAAAGAATGAACATGAGTTTTCAGATAATATTTGGGTGCCTTGGACTCTTCAGGTTGTGTTGGTTGCTTGGTCTCCTTGGGGGGTTTGGAATAAGGTCAATTAATGAAAGAATTTAGTGCCTATTGAATCTGTTACTTGTCTCCAATTTATAACCAACCCCCTTGAGAGTATGAGATTAGAGATTTCTCTGGCTCTGGCTGAAAACTCCCCTCTAGATGTTTCTCTTTCGAACAAATGTTAATGATCCAGCAATTATTTTTTATGAAAATTTGTTTCATTTACCCTCCGCTTGATGTTGAGAATCATGTGTGTATTTTTGATCCAACTCTACTTATTTTCATGCAGCTGTCTGATTTTGAGGGTTGATGGCTTGTAATATATGCCAAGATGGTTAGGTAAATGAAACTCGTGGCTTCATCTATTTGTGCCCGCTTTCCCATCTTTGCTTTTCTTATCTTTATTTTCAGCTTTTTTTGTGTGATAGAAATGGCATACTTTGGTTGGTCTTGCTGTTCTTGTTGCAGAACCAAAGGCGGGAACTGAAGTCATATAGGAAATAGACTTCTGAATAAAAATCTGGTTTTATATGTCTTCTAAAGTCGTTTTAGTAATGAATTAGACAATAACTAGTAGTACTAGTATATGCAAACAGCATGCAATTCTGTTTTCCAGTGTTCTCTATGTTAGTAGTGGTTTTTTTTTGTATTTTAGTACTTGGCTATGTTGATACTAGGCATACTTTTAAGTTGATAAGCCTTTTATATGTTAACAAGCTTTGGAGGGTCTCAAACTTCTATAGTCTCTACAATTTGTTTCACTTTAAATTTTGAAATTCAGCAATGTAATATTTGGAGGAACTTGAGGTTGATCCTTTATAGTGTTTGAAATCTTATTTTATAATAATAACCTCTTCTTCTTAGGTAAAGTTAGAACTCATCGATGTGGTAGTCTTTTGCCCCTTTTGATGAGAATTAAAATTTCCAGCTTCGGGACCTTAATCACAAGAAATGGACCTTGAAGAGCCTAGTGCCAATGTTGGATCGAGCCATTAATGAGTCTTTAACCCATGGTAATTGAGTTGGGCCTGGATTGGGCCCATATTTTTGGGTTTTTTTTTCTGCACATTCCATTCTTTGGGATCTTGAATCTCAAGCAAAGTGGATCTTAAGGAGTCTAGAGCCGAAGTTAGGTTGAGCCATCAAGGAAGTCTTAAGTCTTAACCCACAGTGCAAAATTGAGTTGGGCCTAGATTGAGCCTACATAAAGGGTTGTAAACCATTCCATTTTTTTTTCAAATATGACACTCAAAATACACTTGATAGGGGAAATAAACATGCTTTAGAATCCTGATAAATAGAATATTCACATTCAATGATGTTAGCTGAAAATTTAATTAAACAATCAGTAAAACAAACTGGAAATAATGAGTGGTCATTTAAATGCAGTAACTCACTGGTCAACCAAATAAACAAATATCCAAAACAATTGTCTTTAAAGCTTGAGTATCTAAACTATACAATTGTACCATAATTTATACCTTACTATATATCAATGCTTTAGTTAGTGTCCATTATTTCCAGTTGCTTTATAAAACGAAAGTGTCCTTCCCTGGCCCAAATTGGGAAATGGGGTAGTAGGCTCATAATCCACAGGCCTCAGCGGGCTTTACCAATCATTTCTTGCTCATTTTTGGGGTTTGCACGATGCGGGCTTAGGCTGGGCTCAGATCTCTTTTCGGCGTGCGAGAGAGCATTGGAGTCTTGACCATAAACGCCAACATTTGACGTTTCCCAATTTCCAAGCCCCAAACCAACCGGAACCACCGCCACCAAAAAGAAAGCTAAAAAGGACTCTGACCATGTTCCGGCAAGTGTCACGCTTCTTGGCTCGAACCACCACGGCCTCAACATCCAGAAGGGTTCGAGCTTTCTCCACGGACGTTCCAGCCAGACCCGCAGAAGATTCCAGCTTCGTCGAGTCATGGAGGAAAGTGATCCCCAACATTGACCCTCCCAAGACTCCCTCTTCCTTCATGACCCCTCGCCCCGCAACCCCTTCTTCTATCCCTTCTAAAATCACCGTTAACTTCGTGCTACCTTATGCATCTGAGCTTTCCGCAAAAGAGGTTTGTTTTTATCTTCCTTCTAATATAACAAGATGGTTTTTCTTTTTCTTGTATCGTTGTTCGGTTGGATCTTTGTAGTTGTGATTAATAGTTATGGATTTTGGGTCTTGGTTTTGGTTGAATTTGGATGTTGTGGATTGTATTGATTGATTTACGGTTTACTTTTCATTTAATTGATCATTTTGAGCTGTGGCCCTCTATCTGTGAATGAACGCTTTTATTAATAATGGTCGAATTTAAATTGAAGCATATAGTATCTGATTGGCTGTTTTAGCTGTTTTTTTTTTTTTTTAACTTTCTTCTTCATTTTTGTAAATTGGGTTTTTTATATTTGATCAAAATTTGGTTTGGTGATCAATTCACAACTTAGAAAAAAAAGTGTTAAAAATGATGACTTTTATGCATTTAATGAGAATTCATAGCATCTGGAACCTGGATTTTATTTGGTCTTGTTTAATTTGAGATATTTTATTTGATTCTGTGAAGTTAATCTGATGGAAACACTGAATCTATTATCTATCAGTCATTCTATTTCTAGATATGACCTAATAATAGCTTTTCTCTGCTTAACTTCCGTGAATATTAGGATTGCGTAGTTAGTTAATTTTGCTTGATGAAATCAAATGTATCTTCTTTTTCTGAGACAACATTTGTCTGGAGTTACATTAGTGACCATATCATTTTGTCATGTATGAGATTTATGAAATAAAAGTCGCAGTCTTTTGCATATCTGATCTGAATGATAATTCAGTTAATTTATCGCTGGGCATATTGACTGAGGAAAGTTTATATGCCAAAGCATTTTTAAACCCTTCTATAGGGTTTGGGTGTTATCATCAAAGAATCTTATTCAGCTTTTATCTTCCTCTGGATTTTGTAATATGAGCCTCCTGAATCCATGAAAGTATTACTATTATCCCATCTGCTGTTCTTCCTTATCATTTTCACTTGCTCAATAGAAGATGCAGAAAGAAGCAATGAGGATAAACCATATAAACCAACTAAGCCTAATATGATCCTATATAACTCGGACTCGGGTGTGATTGTTGGATACTGATATGGGTCCGACACGAGTATGTTTACTTTTTTCAAAAGTTTCTTTTCATGTATTTGGAGGGTCATAGCCGCATACCCATAGCTGAATGTGCTAGACACAAATACTTCAAGAAAAACAAAGAGTTGGAGCAAGCAACAATAATGTAATCTACTGAAAACTGATGAACCAAAATGTAGTTTCTGGCATTTAGTATACAAATATTACATGTATACATTGGTATGGTGCTTGAATAAAAGTTGTATTTTGGGGACATTATCAAGTTTCTAATCAATCTAGTGTTTATCAGGTTGACATGGTAATAGTTCCAGCAACAACTGGACAGATGGGCGTTTTGCCTGGACATGTTCCGACCATTGCCGAACTGAAACCTGGGGTGTTGTCAGTGCATGAAGGAACTGATGTAACAAAATATTTCGTTAGCAGTGGCTTTGCTCTTATTCATGCCAACTCTGTCGCTGATATTGTTGCTGTGGAAGCAGTGCCACTCGACCGCATTGACCCTGCCTTAGTCCAGAAAGGTCTGGCAGATTTCACCCAAAAGCTTGGCTCAGCTACAAGTGATTTAGAGAAAGCTGAAGCCCAAATTGGCGTTGACGTTCACAGTGCAATCAACTCTGCTCTTACAGGCTAATTGTTTTTCTTGTTCAACTCTGCTCTGCTCAATCCTTAGGCTTTCTTTTTCATGCCTCATCGTCAACTTTTTGATATGTCTTCATGATCAACAAAAGACTGAGATCTGCCAATTCCAACAATGTTGATTTTTCAGAATTTTAAATAAAAGTGTTCCCAAACAAGAACATTGTAATTGCTCTTTGGTTCCTATTGATGGGTTTATCCATTAGAGGTTGGTTTGATGATACTGAAAAAATAGGGTGTGGTTTCGGTTTCCATAATATTTGGAATCTGTGCATGCATGGCGTTTTGCATAATAAAAAGTAAAAGCTTTTTTCTTTTTGTTATTTTATTATATCTTATAAATTTTTTCAAAATTCTATGTTCGTTTCTGTATGAATATTGTCATATAAAATTAGCATAGTTGATTAAAAAGTAATAATGTAATGCATAAAAGTATCATATTAAATATATATATATATATATATATATATACACACACACACACACACACATACATATGAGTAGTAAAGTTTAAAATATTTTTATATATCTTTTATTTATTTTTTATATAACTCTTTTTAAATATGATTTAATAAGGCATGCGACAAGTTCCAATTTTATTGAAAAGAGTTTAAATTTTTATTGGCAGTTTATCAGGCTTTTTTTTTGGAGGCAAGGGGATGGTTGGAGAGGGGGGGCCTAGAACAAAATATTGGGCCTAAAGATTGGGCTCTGGCCAGAAGGGTTTCCTTCTTTGCAAATCTTTAAATTTAATTTAATAATATATCAATATAAAAGCAACCTTGGAAAGACGACTCTAATGGTAACCAAACCCGGAAGTAGTGATTTTAATTTTTACGTCCTAACATAAATATTTTAACTAAAAGTTTGCTTTTATATTGTTTTATTATTACACTAAATTTAACGATTTTCATACAAAAAGCAGGTAATTTGTTTCATAATAATTTTACTTTTTTTTGTCAAATACAATGAGCTTCCTTTTGGTGTGCTTAAAATAGAAATAAGAAAAAGCAACTTCTTAATATCTATGATTAACCACTGAGACATATCGATGGGCTCTCAACCCATGTGCTTGTTAAATTCCCATCCCGGAAAATGCCCCATCCAAATGCTGTTTTCTTATTCTTAACATGAAGGCCCAAAAGGCCACAACAAACGTGAAAGTTGAAAGACAGAGCAAAGCATAGCAGAGCCACTTCATAGGATTGGTTAGTATGCTTTCGGCAAGTAAAATTGGCCCAAAATAAAAATCTACTCAAACCATTTTGACTTTGTTCGATATTCAAGGGGTTATTATTATAATGAACCATTTGAGCAGTATTTACGTCAAGGTCAAGCAACCCCAGTTATATGGCATCAGAATCAGAAGACTGTAACAATGAACTGGCTTGGTGAAGAATAGATCCAACCTTTTGCTTAAAAACTGATAGGCAGCAGTCAGCTTTCGAATACAGTGGCCGTCGATAGTCAATAGTAAACAGTGGAACAGTTAGCTTTGGTATTGACTTTTGATATTTGACTTTCCAACGTCAGCCTGTCCCAAGACACCCCAAAAAACAAAATAAAGAAAAACGTGCTTATGGCAGCAGCAGCAGCAGCCTCTTTGGGCCAAGAAAAGAAAGATAGCCAACCGCCTTAAAGTATCCTCCACTCACTTTCTTAATATCTCACCTTATATTTGTCAACCAATTTGTTAATTGTTAATTAACCCTATAATATTCTTAATCCTTTCAAGAAACCCAGTTTGAAACTTCTGATTTTCCAACAATATCATGTCCTTGGGGCAGGCAGGGCTTTTGCTTTTTGTTTTGGTTTCCTTAAAGTCATGATTTGCGGTTTGTTTGGATGGGTTAGCTTGAATACATTAACATCCCATTAAAAAGAAAAAAAAACGAAAAACAAGATCCGGCCTAATGGTGTTGAAGTTTCAACAATGGGGTCATTTCAGATGGGTAATGAGATTGAAAAAATGAGAGAAGCAAAGACAATAATAATTATAAGACAATCAAACATGTCCTTATTCATTATTTATCTTTGAATCAAAGTCAGGTTGGTTTAGACATATCCAATGGAGCCTTCAAAGAAAGAATCCTGAATGTTGGTTTCAAAGCAAATCCCATTATGACAAAGGAATTCCACCTTTTTTTTTTTTCTTTTCTGATTTTTGGTGCTGCAAAAGACTCAGTTGAGCCATTAAGCTACTTAGATTTCTTAATGGGCAGTGCCTTTTATTTATTTATTTAATTTCTTTGCTTTATTCTCCTTCATATTTCTCAACCCACAAACAACTTTGTTGGTGGATATCAATCTCTATAAGGCCATTTCCCTTGAAACAAGGCTGTCAAATGCTTTCAATTTTTATGGCTATACTCATCTCAACATCACCTTTTCCAAGGACCTTTTGTATTTTTCTTCAACCCACCACCCCCATTATCATAGTCAGTGTGCTCTCAACCAGTTGATCTTAATCATGATTCCTTATCGATTTTGATTCATTTAAAGACTAAATTATTAGCCCACTGGAAAAAAATAAAAATATTTTCATTAAAAGAACCAATGGGAGCCTTGAAATTGCCCAAGGAGGATCTTGATAATGCTACTCCCAAGTGGGGGAATTTTTATTGGATAATCAAAGTTTAAACCCAACCTTTCCTAGTGATTTCAAAAAAAAAAAAAAAAAATGGTACCCTGTGATTGTGAATTATCAAAATCAAACTTGACAATATCCCTGTCAAACAAAAAAATTATTCTTAATTAAAAAGATATGGAAGTTGCAGAAAGCAAAATCAATTTCATGGAACTCTATTCCCCATTCAAGGACTTCCCATTAACTCTCTCACATGCTTTCCATCTGGACTTTTCCTTGATTCAATTAAAGCTCCAATTGTTTAACCAAATGGCTAACCATAATTATGTTTGGTGGTAAGGATTTAAAATAAGAATGGTGTTAAAATATTATCCCTGCAGGTGACTATCAAGAAAGCTCAGATTGAGAAGGAAGCATCATTTTTTGTTCCTGTTTGGTTGGGTTACGTATATATTTATATATTCCCCCCACCCCTCCCCCCTCCTTTTTGAAAAGTCTTCCCATGTGTATTTGCAGCCAAGAATCATGGCCTCTGTATAATTGTGTCTCGCTGTACTGTCTGTGAGATTTGTGATTGATGGCCATTTCAATGCCACTACTGGTTTTCATGGTTCCAAACTTTTGTTGCGTTGCCAAAGCTTTTCAACGGTGGATCATAAGCTTGGTTGTCAAAGTCCCACAACTGGACCACCTTGGGGGTTTTTCAACAGTATTCCACATCTAGCAAATTTACAAATAAGTTTATCAAACTCATACGCTTAACCTGATTAATACCCATTAAATCAGATAGTCACCCTACAGCTTCTTTAGTTCACTAATTCCCATTTGCCTTGTGGCCTTAACATATCTTGTTTTCAGTTGAGCTTTTAATTAGCTTGAAAGAATAACCAGTTTCATATCTGAGAATCAGTAGCCAAACCAGAAATATTTTTTGACTTGCTCAAAATTCCAATCAAACCTAATGCTAAATCAAGTCCTTTCGTTTCATTCATGCAGCCACCGGTCATCTTGGGTGTTCAATTGAAATGCTAATTGCTACTGAGGCAACTGCTGATAATTAAAACGAGTAGATTTATATAAATTTCAGTCAGAAAATTATGCGTTAATTGAAATCTATGGGCCTAAAAACGTGTACGCTGATGAGCCAACTAAATTTATCCAATTTCTTGGTCTAACATAATGACTTCATTAAAAAAATTTTGGCAGAATTTTTATTTCTAACCCAAATCTTCCCAACTTTTGCCAGCTTCTTATAAAATGAAAGTGACCAATTCAATGAAAATAAAAGGGTAGTTAGGCAAAGCCGAAGGAGATAAGCCAAAGAAACCAATAATAATAATATTCAAGATTGGTGCCTGCCACCGGCCCCCCATTGTCCCTACTACATGCTTAAAAACCCTAAAACAACTGCAAATTGTCTTTCCCATATACCATTAACCAAAGCATATATTCTGATATTGTGGCTTATCTCTTTGCTCAACATACATAAATTTTGCTTAACTTGATGGACGCTTCATTGATACGACGAAATTGGGGAATATATGGTAAATCCATTTGTTGTTTCAAATCACACTTTGGAACGTGTTTCATAAGGGATAACATTGAGCCAACAAATCCAAACATGCGACTCCAAAAACCAAAACCAAAACCAAGCTTAAAGTTTGCCTTAACCCAATTTTAGATTTGACAACGTAATTATTTCTATCGTATTAATATAATTTTGTACCATAATCGTATTATCTTTTCATATCGTATTTAAAACTAAATAAAATTTAAGCAATTTGATGCATGTCCTAGCCCCATTAGCCAATAACAGTAATAATGATAACACGACAACAATTTGATGATCAAATTCCTAGATTTGTTTCTTTATCATTTGTCATTGAATCTTTTTTTTTCCTCGGAAGATTATTATCCCTTATATTATTTTATTAGAGGAATAGGAAATAGATAGACATTTAGGATTTTCAACCTTTTGCTAAAACTTTCAAACCTTCTTTGGACATCAACTTAAAGCTAATTAATATAGGTCTGTCTAGAGGTGTACAAGACAAGATATATGAGATTGTGACAAACACCTTTTCTAATAATTTGTAAAGTAATGGATATGAATTGATCTTAATTTTGAACAAATTATTAATAAAAACGTTGAGCAAAGCTATTATATCATCATGATTTGGGTGAAGAAATCAACTTGACAGGTGAAAATTATAGTATATATATATATATATATATATATATACATATATTAAACAACTTTGTTTTGGGCAAAAAACAATTCAAATGAGGTTGGATAGCACATTCAAGTGAAAAGGATCGTCTTTGGACGAACACGTAATAAATAAATATTGTCGGCATTCACTAACTAAAGGCAAATATTGTTTAACGCATTTGGATAAACTACTTTTTGTTATATTGTAAATTGCATGTGAATATTTATTTTTTTAATTTATTATCAAATAATTACATATATATATATATTCAGTAAAGATTGCTAAAATTTACTTATACATATATTAACAGAAAGAGCAATTATACACCGTATTTAATCATGTCTATAGAAAAGAAAAAAATTATGATATAAGCGATACAAAGTTTTAATCATGTCTAAGTTATCTGACAATCTAATTGTTGGTAAAATTTCTTTGACAATTAATCAAGTATATGCAACATGAAACTTGTATAGAGAATTAATGAAAGCTTATTAATTTAATATTAATTAACCGATGCCAAATAAAAAATTGAAGCCGATCGAGTTGTTTACCAGAACTGTTTGATTTGCATGTTCTAATCTAAAATAAATTACAAATATATATATATATATATATATAGAGCGAAAAATAATCACAAATTACAAGGCGTAAATGCAGTAAGGGTACTACAACTTTGTTTCAAAATTCAATTAATAGTGCAGACTTATAAACTACATTAAAATTTAACTACCTAAATCAATAAAATTATTAATTAGTTGGATCATGTAATTAATCGAAATTTTTATTAAAAATATAACCAAAATTTAAACTAAAAATATGTATATGTCTGTGTGTGTATATATATATATATATATATATTTAAAAACTTGACTGATCCATTCGCATTATTTCACTCACATTTACAATAAAAATATTTCTTTTAGTAGTACAATTTAATTGACTCACCTTCCGATTCCCAAATAAATTTTAAAAAAAAAAGCTAATAAATAAAAATGATGAGATTAATTAACCACCTTTTGATTTAGTAGGTTTTTTTTTTCACCTAAACTCCTTTTATATTTTTTTAAAAAATATCACGAATTTAATAACTATCTATGTGGCCAAAATAGATGTCACAACAAGCCGGGGAGAAGGATTTTTATTCCACAAATTGGTTGCCGAAATTAAACCCCTCAATTATACTTGATTATGACATTGAAGGATTTATGTTTAATTGCCGGTGCCTAAGTTTTCCACATATGTAAATGGATATATATAATTTTATTTGGTATAAGATGTCTTGTAATAATGTACCGATGCTATTATTGCTATACTTCAATTCCACAATGATGTCATTCATAGTTATGCTATACATCCATAGCTAGTGCAAGTCCAACCACATGAGATAATATTATTTAAAGACTATTTAATTATTATTTTAAAGAAATGTTTTATATATTACTTTTACTGAATTAAAAAAAATTATTGCACTCTTTATATTTTTTATCCTCGGAAATGTCATTTTAATGAGCATCTAATAATGTTAATGATTCACATCAATCTTAAGATAGAAAAAGAGAGGGAGTGAACCTAACCTAATCTAATCCAAATAAGAACAAGAAAAATGCTTTTAAGCTAAGCTTCAATTTTTCTTGTCATTAACCCAAAACCACCACCGAAAGAAGAGGACAAATTGATGAAACGTCAAATGCTCATATTCAACATTATAGAGAGGGAAACAGATTAAGACACGGGATTAAAATCAGCATATTAGGTAATTAAATGCATGTATGTGTGTGTGTGTATATATATATATATATATCAAACATGAAGAATAAGAAGGATAAAAATTTGGACTTGATATTTTTGACACAACATTATTACATTATACAAAAAATTAAAGCATGAAAAAAAATTTACGTAATAAAAATATAATATGAATATATAAACATATTAAAATTTATAAAATATAAATTATTAATATGTTAAAATTTATATAGATATATAATTTTTTAAATAGAATTATTGCATGAAAGATATATATGAATTGAAGGTTTAAAAAGGAAGGGATGGATCCAAATGTTGCAATTTTTGTGTCCCAAGTCACATGTGGAGCGCATGATGTTCTCGATTTCAACCGTCTTAGATTTTTTATAATGTTGTAGGGAAAAAAAAATTATAAAAAATCTGATATTGATTCAGATTTGGAAAAAGTTGGGGCCCTATATCTTGTTGATGGGGAAGGACAATTTAGCCCTAATCAGAAAAGGACTGCCAGTGCTATCCTGGTAATACCTGCCCTTCCTTCGTACAATTGGCTTGGCCCAACAATGCTATAAGTGGGCCCAAACCTGCTTCCCCTTTCTGACCGCTTCATCTTCTCATGAAATAAATAAAAAATAAATGGAAAAAAAATAATAGAAGATTTTACATAATTATTTATATTTAGGTCAAAAGATATTAGAATCAAATTAATCAATTAATTATTCATCAATGGGAGTTTAGAACTGCCCTGGAAAACCTATAAGAAAGTTGAAAAATGAGAATCCAATTTAATTGATAACCCTATGACTCTGAGGCATGAACAA